>JAHZMV010006420.1:0-23291 GCA_027743765.1 Coecobrya sp. COE2
ATAATTTAATGTTCATGAAATGACATTCCGGTGCCCAATGGACCTACTCACAGTCTTCTATAGTAAAAATAAAAATGATCATAAGGGCCTTTTATGCGCAACAGTACACAATATATCATTTTCTATATAAAATTTGTTGATACTCTGCCACCATTTTACCACTCACCATCATCACCACCGCCACCACTACTGACGCAAGTTTGGTGGCTTGGTCGTCGAGAAAAAAAAATAATTCAGGGAAGAAAAAGAGGAAGAAGGCGACGACGAGGACGACGACAACGATGATAAAAGTGCATTCATGCGTCTGCTAAATAGATTCCAGAGGAGAGAAGGAGCAAAGGCGCAAAAAATAAGCTTTCTGCCATCGTCATCATCATCAAACCAACATCCTCTCTCGTGAAAAGTTAGGAGACCAGAAGACAGCAAATTCTCTCTCGGCTTGTTCCAATGTGAATTCCGTGTTTGGTCGTGCGTTTTCTCTTTATTCAATTTTACAAGAGGCAGTGAGGCAGATAGAAAGGCAGAGAGAGAGAGAGGAAGTAAACATGTTCTATATATATAATATACGACCATCTTTCTTACTCTAGCGTGTACTCTGACAACAATAATAATTGTAGCCCTTATCGTCATCGTCACCAAACCACCACACCACATAGCCACATCGTCATCCTCCTTTTTCCGTATAGCTTCTCCTCTGAGATTCCTAGTCTTGAGAGAGAGTATAAGTCGAGGAGGTAAAATGTCTCAAGACTCTCCGCTCTACCGTTAGAGAAGAGAAACTTTTGTTCCCATGAATAATCGATCAGCAGAGAAGCAAGCATCGTCATCACGCTACTACAAAACATTCTTCCTTATTATTATTATTATTATTAACAATGTACGCTCAATAAAACCAGTCCATTTTCATATTTAAGCTTGTGTCAGTCTGTCAGTCCTGCAAATATATTAAATCTGGAAAAAATAGGACTGTCCAGTTTTTTTCCTGCAACTTGTCAATTATCAAACCGTTATCTTGACCGCTGTCACTGTTACAAATTTCTCAAGCCTGGTTATCTGAATGGGTTGGAATATATATTTTGAAGGTTCCTTCTTTACACCAGTTTTTTTTATCATGATCCTTGTTTTGGGATAGCATACGCCATAGAAAACATAATAGCACGACATTTTTTTTCTTGGATAACATGGCCAAGTGCATAAACATATCACCCTTTCCCCCCAGCACTACCACCAATGCAAAATGTGTGTGTGTGTGATTATAATACAAAAATAGTTTTGAAAAAAAGTTTCCTTTTTTCCCAAAACTATTTTTTCCCGTCTAGAAAGCATAACGATATATAGCAAACCAAAGGAGACAACGAGACGAATGTGAAGCAGCGGTAGTGGTGGTGCGGCGGCGGCAGCAACGGCAACACAAGCGTCGGTTTAATCAACCGCAAATTTTGTACCACTTTCCATTCCACATTACACTCACTACTTGTTCCTCTCCTCTCCTCTTTCTACCATATCACATCATTACCCATTCAACCAACCAAAAAGAAATTTCTTTTAGTGCCGCCACCACCATCATCACATCTTCCACTCTCGTTCCCCACTTTCATCATCACGCCGCGTCGCATTTTTTTTTGTTAAGGAAACCGAAAAAAAATCACGTTTTTTTTTCGCAAAAAAGAAGACAACGCAGCAGACTCTTAAGAGAGAAGGAAATAATGATGAGTATGAATAATTTACATTTATGAATAATGGCACGAGAAAGGATATAAGGAAATGCATTGACCATGAATATAAGCAGTTATGGAAATGGCGACAAGAGAAGAAAAAAAATGCGTACATAGTTTTCTGCAAGCTTTCGGCGGTTATAATGTGTAACGGCAACACAAGTTTCGCATTTAATTTTTATGACTCTTTTTTTTCTGTGCAGACACAAGTAATTTGGGAACTGTTGCCAGAGAAAAAAAGTTATGCCATTTTTATATTTCATATTCCATCCGGGAAACCAGGGTAAAAATATATGTATATATTTTTGCAGTATGGCTGAAAGGGTAAAATAAAGTGGTAACAGAAAAAGAAGAAGAAATTATTATAATGCTCCGTAAATATTTACTTTCCTGGTAGTTACTCACATCCACCCACCCACATTTTTTCCTCCTCTCTTTCTGTTTATTTTCCAAACTGTACCATTTCTCAGCCTGTTTCATTTTTTTTGAACGATTCTTCTTATTACTTTGATGTGGCGACGAAATAGTCATAAAAATACTAATAATAATAAAGTTATATAGAATGTTGTTCAAACAACTTCTACTACAGCCGAGTCATTTAAAAAAATATTCATGAGACAGACATACGAAACCCAGTCGTTTTCACGCTTCCGCTTTTTAAAAAGGTCAACCGTTACATATTTTCACGGGCAAGCTGCAAGGGAAATTCGGTTAGTGGTAAAAAAACAGGTGGATGGAAGACAAGATTTAAATTCCTGGAAAAATACTGAAAGCTCTTATTTTTTTCTCTCTCTGGAAATTCCCTACACAAAAAAAATAATGTGTATCGTCTGGCTTTTTATTTTAATGGTTGTTCTGGCAATAAAGCCAATAACTAGTTAAATGTATGACAGCAATGTTGAATATCAATCATCGTTACTTTTCCTCCTCTCATTTACACACTTCCATAAAAGCTCTTCTGTTTTGGAATAGTCATCAATTACACTATCGACTTAAATGAACAAGGACACCCTTTTCAAAGCAATTACATATTTTTTTAATATCTTTATTTTTTTCACACAAGGTCACCTAAAATATCATCTTGTTTTAAAATGCAGATCTACTAATTTTCTAAAAGAAGCTAACAATTTATCTCTACATAAATATTGTATTGAAATGCGAGCAAGATCATTAATATTTTTTTTGGTAAAAAAATTATTTTTGCGTGGTTTTGTGTCTTTAGAAAACAAAGTATTTGCACAGCTGCTCTAATAAAATGTGTGAGCAAACAAGCATGTTCAACATGATCATCACGAGAATGCAGTGTGATCTCACTATCCAACCGCCAACAAACATTTTTTTTTCTACTGGCCCAAATTTGGAAAAGATCATATTTAATTTTTATATATATGGCTTACATATTATAAAAACGCCTCTTTAAACAGATACTTGACTCTAGGAAGCATTTACCTTAGTTTGCCAGAGCAGACATGCACATTATCAATCACCAACTTAACCAGATAGCCAAAAAAATAATAATGCTCAAAACAAAACAAAGAATTTTTTTATATTTCTTCTTCTTCTCCCAAAAAATAAATAGAGTATGTAAAACCATGTAAAATATATTTCTCTAATCTAATTTATTTTACTGTTTCGCTGATGATTTGCACAAAATTTTATTTGGTTCAATTCCAAAATCTCCAAAAATGCACTGTATATACCTACCTAACCTACTATACATTAATAATCTTACTAACTGTTCTTGTTTTTGTTGCGTCATCATCAATCATTAAAACATTAGCAGTCCTTAAAAGTAGGTTTCCTCCAAAAAAAGCCCCCTTCACTCCATTAATTTTTTCTGGAGGAAAAAAACCTCTAAACAGATTTCTCTCACCCAACCCATTTTGATAATCCGGTTTATTTTGCATTTTCATCAGAGAACCGAAAATTCAATTTTCTTTTACGTCACAAACTAAAGTGCATAGGTAATCATCATCATTCTCTCATCCGAATCCATTACGCCATCAAAACCCATCCGCATCTGCTGCAGCCCACATTTCTCACCACACAGCAGCAGCAATA
Source organism: Coecobrya sp. COE2 (assembly GCA_027743765.1). Taxonomy (NCBI): domain Eukaryota; kingdom Metazoa; phylum Arthropoda; class Collembola; order Entomobryomorpha; family Entomobryidae; genus Coecobrya; species Coecobrya sp. COE2. The sequence continues at coordinate 3,777 of JAHZMV010006420.1, forward strand.
TTATTTTCATGAATAATATTTTACTACCCATTTTTTTATATATATGGAACAGAAGTTCAGTAAGCAGAAGTATCGAAACAACAATGGCGACAAGACAAACGACACCATCATCAAAATGAAACAAGCAATTTCAACGCCATTTCACGTGCTATATTATATGGGGAACCGCATAAAATACACTGCCTTTATCTACATATGATGAGATCAGAGCAAAACAGTCTCTAGTTGTGCTACAGCTTTGTAACATGTAATAAATGTATTTTTCTTCTTCTGCATTTATTAGCATTGTTGCTATTATTTCATCTTCTTCTTTCCTCTTAACATTTATTCATTGTCAGGACGAAATAATGGGAATGTGCATGCATGCCATGCGCCACTCATGTCAAGTGAGTCCCACTCATTTGCATATTTGCATTTGATGAATGCGAGTGCAAAATGTATATCGTGGCGAGCGACAAAACGGCCAACCTTCAAAAATTTTGTACCTCCTCGGTATACAATATACAGTCATTTTGTCGTTACTATTCAGCCTCCAAAAAATTATCATCTTTAATATTATTCACCATTCTGAAATGATCATGAAAAAAACTTCATATAATATGTTTATGCATGCATGGCGGCGGCGGCGGTTGTACCACTGGCCGGAAAATATTTACATATTTTATGGCTTTAGTAGATGTTGTTGTTATTATTATTACAAACATAATAAGAGGAGGAGAAGTCTCAGCAGGAGAGAGAGAGAGAGAGAGAGAAAACTCCGAAAAAAAACACACACATTGCCATGTTTTTTTATGGGATGAATGCATGAATACAAGACGACTACTAGCCGCCGCAGCAAAATACATAATGCTTTTACACGTAAATTTCCCATTGAACCAAGTCAAGAGCCAAAGTCATATCAACATCACCTCATGTTATTTTTTTACCTGCTGGAGAAAAAAAAACAGCCTTGATCCATCCAGCCACATTCTGGTAAAATAATATTATGTAAGCCTCCATTCATTTGACTCCAACACACTACTCTCTACCCTGCCATTATGATTATGTTGGCAAGAAAAATATATATATTTTTGGGGTACGGGTAAAACGCTGGAAGCCAAAAGGAATTTTGCGTGTTTCAACGATAAAACCTTACACACACACACGAAAAAGCCTCTCCTCGAGAAAGAGCCAAGTTCAACAGCAAAAAGTGGACTTGCAAAAATATTATATCAAAGTTAACTCGCTCACGTGCAAGTTATTACGTTATTATGATTTTACCCAGCCTTTTAAAATCACAAGACACGACACCACACACCACCACCCCTTCCATTTGTGTGCTGCATTATTATTTTTCGGTTAGGAGTGACCATGGAAATTATTACAAAGTAGAAAGCGAGTCAGAAAGTGTGCCATTTTTATTATGTAATTCTGTAAGATTTAAAACATAAACAGAGAGAGAAACCGCATTACTACTGCAGCCAGTAGTAATGTTGGTAGCATAGCAAAAAATATTTTGTAGGCATCTCCCATTTTTTCTTGCAATAATGATGATAACATTATTATGATGAGATGGTGGCAAATAACTTGCATAATAAGCACATTAGCAAAACTTGTGTCTCTTTTTGTCATCCATTCCAATAATATACACAGAGTTATCATCATCGCCATTACTCATGTGACGTAAAACATTGTGCAGCAGCGGTGCTGCTGCTTAGCTTTTTGTTGACTTTTATAGAAAAAAAAATTGTGAGTTTTTCTCAGTGTCCTTGTCTCGCTTCCTTTTTCGCCTTCTCATTCCCATCGTCGCAAAGTCGCAATTACCATTTTTCTCTTTAAACACAAGAAACACGTTCAATCTAACATGTTCATTATAGTAGGTAGTCTTGTTGCCACAGAGACTCTAGCAGCAACAGTCAACTTTGAAGAATAAATACGCATGTTCGTTCGCGAAAAATACAAAATGTGGGTGCGCAAGCAAAATGACTGCTATGTCTGCAGCGACAGGTATTTCAAGCGATAATGATAATTATGCTCATCTTAAATGACGGTCTTTGGGTTTTTGCTTCTTTATTTTGTTTAAAAAATTACAACTATTAAAATGCAACGTGACTGAATGGAAGATTAAAGGACGGCGACGACAAAATGACAAAAAATTGTTACTATCATCATTACCATCCATCTTACAACAATAAATTTTTTTTTTGGTGCTGCTTCTTCTTTTCTGCTTAAAAAATAGGTATAAAATATCTTCTATCGTTAATGTTTCTATGGTATCACAAGACAAAAAAATAAATAAATCAGAAAAAAAAGTCTTCTTTTTTTTTTCTTGGTTGGTTGGATGACGTAAGTTATGTATGCACGCAAGCAGAAAATGTTAGAAATCTGATGTGATTTTTAGCAGAAGCCCAGCACTATTTTTCTCCCATGATGGATTGCTGATTGTCCAGAAAAAAAAACTTTTTTTGTGTACATGATAGCTATAAATAAATAAAATAAATCGATATCAAATATCTACGCAAAAAAAAGTTGGAAAGAAGGGAAAGGTTTTATTTTTGGAAACTGGTGAGCTCCGAGAGAGCGGCCTCAGCACATATTTCCAATTCAATTTCAATCCCACCAAATCCACGTGGCGTGATGATGGACATGAACAACAACAAGGAAGATGAAACCAAGAATATATCTATTTTTTGGGATAAAAATAGGGAAGAAACTTTGTATATGAGTTTTTCCCCTTTTTTATCCATCCCATCATCACCATCAAGATTATCAGCATCATAACCACGTTTTTTTTTGGCGACAGGTTTATGGACATGGTTATTATTACTGCATATTATATTTTTTTCTTCCCTCACTTTATTTTCTGTCATCGCATGTGCATGCCTATAAAATATTATCCTTTTTATATCAAAGCGACAGGACAAGTACAAGGACAACCAAAAAAAAGTCAAGTAAAGTGTGGTGTGAAAATGAAAATCGATATCCTTTTATCGGCCGACAGAAAACACATAAGTATAGTTAATAGGCATTAATAAAAATAGTAATAGTGATCATATATAAAAAGGATTCCAATTCCAGGCTGGCCAAAATATATATTCCTTATTTATCTCCGGCAACATACCAGAAAGAAAAAAAACGAGTTGTTTGTTATGACGATGACGTAATTCGTTCTCCGTCTGCATTTGCATAGCTCTCTATCCCATAGAACAAAAAAAAATTAGCAGTGGATTCAACAACAACGCTCAGCAAACTTGTCCAAGTGGAGAAGCTAGCAAAAAAATAATGTAATTCAGTTTGATTGAGATTGGTAACGAGATGTTTGGTGTTGATTGAGCCAATAGGGAAAAATGGTGACCCTGAACTCTACAAAACAAACTTTTGGAGACTCTGATTCCCAGGGAGAGTGAACAAACCAAACGCTAACAACGCCTCTGTATATAAAAAAAAATAATATGGCAGGTGATATAAAAATATATATAAAACGACGATAATGATTACACTTTTTTTTGATTCATTCATTTTTTTATTCATTCATTCAATGAGAGAGAGAGAGATTCGTTGCCCTTTTGAAAATAAAAAAAATTGTTTCCATCAAATGCGATTCATCCAAGTGGACAAGACAAAAAAATCTTTTTGTGTGCATATTTCATTACTGTCCATTGTATAATAAATATACACACATGATGCACCTTTGTTATTGTTGTAATTTATTTTTTTCAAGTGTGACCAAGCAGGAATTTCATTTGATGCCTCCAGCCATTTGAATAGACAGCAGAGCAGAGTTGAGAGAAAAACATGTACAATGTAAATATGTAGCCATCTCTCTCCCTTTCTGCCCGTCTGGAAAATATATTTGAAAATTTCATTTCATATTGACAAGAAGGCTTGCAAAATAAAACGAGAGAAACATGAACAAGTTTGCTGTTTTTCTCATTTTTATGATGATAATCGCGCAGACATGATATTTTTAAGTAGTATTTTCACTTGACTACCACATAAAAAAATTTTTCAAAGCATATTTCCGGTGTGTATGGTGTAGTGTAACATGGAGGAGTAGTGGGTGTGAACTGTGAAGTAATAAAAAGTGATAAAAATGTCAGAAGCAGAAAGAGAGACAGGCTGGTTGATGTTCTGTGATGGATTCATTATTTACACCAAAATCCAAAACATTATAACATGCTTTTATCATTAAAAAGCTAATATTCCAATCTGCTACCTAAATAAAAGCTAGCGAAAAAATCATATCATCTTTTGATCACATCCATGATCATCGGCCTCATTTGTTTTTTTCTCACCACCGAACACTCAACTTTTTCTCCGACATTCAAACTTTTCGACCTTCATCCGTCCCCAAAATCTGGATGGAATCATTGACACCGCCAAACACAACAACTCTGATTACATTTTTTTCACCTTCAATTTTTACAAATTTCGAAACGAAAACAAATCAGCAGTAGCAGTCGCCATTTTTCACAGCGTTTTTTTTCTCTCTCTCTCTCTCTCTCCCCATCTCCCCTGACATATTACTGATTAGTCACATCTATACAAACTAAAGGATTTTTTTTATACAATTTTTCAAATCAAATTAGAAATGGACGCTGTGTTTCATTATAACTAGCTAGATATATTATTTGTTCCCAATTTGTCACGGTCTCATTGAAATTTTTATCCGTGTCTGGTGTGCAAAGCAAATATTTAAAATTGACAAAAGGAACAATGCACATTTTATTTTCAAATTCCCATAGCATCACGCTCATTTATTGTCCTTGGCAAAAAAAAATAAAATCCAAAAAATTTGTTTGCTTCCATCAAAGTGCAAAGTACAAACATTTTTACAAAATTGACGCCGGCTATTTTCCCCTTTTCCATTAGAGATCCATATGCATATGCAGCAATGATCAAACATTTTTTCCTACAAAAAAACTTACCAACCTACCTGACTAACATTTTTAGCCACGTTTTAAAAGGCTCTCTCAAGAAAAGGAGAACACGAACAAGAAAAACCAACAAGTTTTGAGAACGAAACAGAGTGAAGTTTTTTGAGCACGTCTTTCATCATCATACCCACCACCACCTTTTATAAAACAGGCAGGCACATGCACACGGTTTTCTGTCTTTTGCCTACTTACTTTATACACGTACAAATATTATGTAGGCAGGCAGACACAAACATTCTTTCATTTTTCTTTGAAAGATCCTTCATATTCCCAAACCACGTGTTATACATGTATAAAATATCCTCTCCTTCTAACCTTTTATATTTTTTTCAAACCACACGTCTCATATGAACATTCCCCTTTTTTTCTACATTCCCTTGACGATGCGTTTGACACGGTTTGCTTTTATAATATCTATTCATTTTCTCTCTTGTGTTCATGCTTCTCATATAACTCTTTTATTTTTTGCCTTGTAATTCTTCTGCTTTGATGCTCATCGTCGTCGTCGGTTCGTGGTTGTTGTGTCGTTCGTGTCGTCTATCTCTTCTTCTTACTTTACTTCTTCTCCTCTCGTCTTCTTCTTCTTCTTCTTGGTCGCTTTTTTGGCTTTGGCTTGACCTACATTTCATGCCCGTGTTTTCTGTGGTGCTCTTGTATACTTCTACTTGTATTAATAGTCATGCTTGCTGTTAGAAGAAACAACAGTAGACTTGCTGCATAAATATATTCTTTCTTCTTCTGCGTATCTTTTTGTGTGTAGGCCAACAACAGAACATGTAATTTTATATACTACACGTATTTTACAAGGTAACATGTAAAAAAAAATATTATTACGCCGCAGTAGCAAAACTCGGCACGCACGCACAACAGTAAAATAAATGTGCTATATGTATTATAGTCTATAACAAACTTGTATAGACTTTTTGTTGCTAACTTCATCTCTCTACGCACATATCATCCTCCTCGCATGCATAGATCATCTCACACCATAAAAAAATATATTTTATTTTTGGCTTTTTTTTCTATCATCTTTCTCTATTATCATAACCTAGTGTACTAAAATTTTGCCAATCAGTGTTTTGTATATACCATGTGGCTAAAATATCATCTTCATCCTTTCAAGATGACCATGGACGGACCCTGTCAAAAAATGCTTGGTTGCCATGACAACGCCTTTTTATTTTCTAAATCTCTAGCCAACTTTGCTACTAATTTCTTGACGACAACAGCTTCTCCTAAAAGCTCCGCCAAAAATTCATGTTTTTTTACAGAAAAAAAATATGTTCCTTTTCGCACTTTTCAGAATAAAAATTTTATACTGCTGCTGCTACAAAGTAAACGTGCGCCTTTGTGAAATGGCAACAAGGAAGTAAAATATGTGGAGTGAATATATTTTTCTTTCCTTTTGTTTTACTCTCTCTCTCTCTCTCTTTCAGGCAGAAAAAAGAGAGAACCGACTAATGAGGTTGATTCCCCGGAGCATAGTTAACTAACTACGTTACATATCCAAACCACCACCACCAACTTCTCTTCTCTCTCTCTCTCAAGTCATCTGGCTTTTTTCTCGCTAATTTATTATCTCACACCAAACACAGTACTCTACTCTCCTTCTACATGTGTACCTATTTTCACCATTTTGGAGAAAAACGGATGCTGTGAGTTTTCCTAACGTTGTTCACGTGTACAATGTGTACGTACACTGACCCTAATAATCAGACAACGCTAAACAGTTGTTTGTTTTCCTTTTCCCACTTCATCTTCATTTCTCTCTCTTTTTTTTGCTTATCTCATCTCCAAACAAGAACAACAAGAGCAGTCGCAGCAGCAGAAGAAAAAAAATTGCAACTCCTTTCTCCTGTCCGCCATGCCTTTCTGGAAGGGTTACATACAAAGCCATACGATGCCATTGCCATGGCTGTTGGGCAAAAAAAATGAAACGGTAGTCTGGGGAGTAATCAGGATGATGGTGATGGCTACTGCTGTGATTAGTAAATATTTGGCAGGAATGGCTTTCCAATAAATTACACACACACAGAATGATGGTCACGATAATGATGACCAGGAAGTAAGTTAGTTCAAGAAAAAAATAATGTTTCACGTGTGTGTGGTGTGGTGGTGATGAACGTGTTGTTTGGTACGTGTGTGTATGTATATGCTCGCTAAAAACACGATGATAAACAAGGAGAACTCTTCTTCTTTTTCACATATAAACAGATTAGATTTCCCCATATTTGTCAATCCTCATCATCATAAGTATCACTAATGTCAATACATATCAGACCCACACGCATGATTACATTTATGCCACTAGAGACATCAGGATTGATGGAGAAACCATGTTTTTTCCTTAAATGGCCATAAAATTTTTCTTCCCAGAGAGAGGAAAAAACCAATTAGGTTTGTAGCATGGACAACAGTTAATTGAATAAGAAAAAGGGTGGAAGATGTGAAAATATTTTCTTCATCTTGTCAATCAGAGATAATGTGTGTCAGAGAAAACGGGATTGGTGGTCTAATGTCATCATATTTACCACACCACCAGCTTAAATCATGCTCATTAGCAAGATTCTTAAAATGTGTGAACTTAATCCTTTGTCCATTTTGCACAGGTAAAAGCATTCTTGACTCTTGACTTTGTTCAAGTAAAACCATATCACAGTTTTAAGAAAGTGTGCGTTTTGAGATATTTTTTTTGCCTAATGATCGTGCCAAGCTCCGTTACACTCGCTCCTTTTCATATAGCCAGAAAGCAATTTAGTTTTGTCACGACAACGACGACGACGATCTAAGGATATTAATGATTAGGTTTAAACTTTAAATGGCCCTGTATCGATGAAACTTTTTGAAAGAGATGAAAAAAAAGTGAACCAAATCATTGCCCATGACAAAAGGACATTTTTTTTTCACTTTGAACCCAATCGAAAAAAAAAATCAGAGTTTATTTTATGGGGAAAAAAAAGAAGGATGTGACCATTTCCGCTTGAGTAAAAAATAGAAAGAAAGAAAAAAAGGGATTCTTTGAGATTTTTTTTTTAAATAACAAGAAGGGGCTGGCCCATGACAAGAAAAATCTCTTTGAAGACTTCGAAGAAAAAGAAAAAAATTGCGTTCGTTCACCAAAAAAGAAATACATTTATATTTTTTTCTTTAAAGAAAGGAATCTTTTCACAAGAAAAAAAAATTCCTATGGGAATAAGCCTGATGACTTTGATAAAAAAAAAGAGAGAAACAAGTCTATTCATTCTTTTCGTCTTTTGCTCTTTTTTTTCGTCTTGACTACGCTTGAACGAACCAGGGAATAATAATGTAACACTTCATTGTTGTATTTTTATGTGACCCAACAAGAAAAAATAAAATTCATTCCAATTTCCGGTGTACAAAACGACACAGGTCAGATTACCAAATGTGCAGTAGTTCCATTTTCTCTCTACAAAGCCATCTTTTGTCCAGAGAACCAAGATCAACTTTATTTTTAGAAATGAAACCAAAGATTTTAGCCTAATCACCCTGTCATGTCATCATCATGTTTTTTGTAGTCAAAACTGCACCCACATTAATTACATCATCCACATATTCAAAATAATTTTCTCAACTTTGCATTCATGGTAGCACCTGTTAAAATTAATCTTGTTAAAAAAATGACCCCATCTACAATGAGTATACCTAGTAGCTTGACAAAAAAAATCGGCAGCAGAGCTCCTTAGCAACAAACCACATTAAAATCGTGATGAGCCCATCATCCTCATCTCTAAAAAGCATCTCCATTTTAACCAAACAAAGTTTCTTTCGACTCGACTCTCTTTCGTCCACTCGTTATTTTTTATTGTTATTCTCCTCACCTTTTAAACTTGATTGCTTCTCACTACTTGCTCCGGTGTGGTGATCCAAGCTTACTTTACTAATGAAGGTGCACTAAGTAAAGTGCTCTCTGTCTTTATAACAACCACTACGACCAAAATTTTACAAGAAAACCACTTGTTTTTAAAGAGATTATCCAGGATCCTTCTTCGCCCTCTCACCACTTTACAATTTTCATCTCTGCAATTTAACCTTCATGATGACTATGATTCTTTTAAAAAAATCCCATGCCCCTCTGACGTGTATATATATTCCAACATTCCAATCCCCACGATTTTACCTTATTTTTCAAAGCGCCCCCAGAAACCTAGCCTGTAAGAAAAATAGGCATTTAACATGCCAGTTTGAATGCCAGAGCATGATGAAGGATATGCCTATTCATCCATCCATCCAGTAAAACCAATTGAATCCATACGATGATGACGAGAGAGAAGCAGAAAAACCAGCAAAGCCAGTTATACATTCCCTTTTCAACCTTTTTTTATTTATTTTTTCCCTTTTGCCTCTAGTTCTTCGTCTTGAAGAAAAATCTCCTTCTCTTTTTAATATTCCCATGTGCATTCAATTCTTTCTTGTTGTTCAGCTAATAAGACGCGCAGGTAATAAAGTTGCACAACAGAAGCAGCAGCCGTTTTCAACTTTTGCCTCTTGCATGAAAATGTCGGTGAGTTTTCCTTGCTTCTTTTCTACTTGAAGCTTTAGAAGGCGTTTCTCTAGAATCTCTTGAAAGAAAAGGCGAGTGAAGGATAAAAAAGTTTTTATATTTCGCATCTCTTCTTCTTGCTGCTGCTGCAATTCCTCTCAACCGAGAAGAGCAACTCAGAGAAGGATACATACAGACAGGAGGAGAAGAAGAAAAGAAAATTATATTTTCCCAAGAGATCGTTTTTTTTCTTGCTTTTTTCAACCGAGAGTGAGCAGTAGAGAGTTTACATTGCGCTTATATAATATTTCCATATATAACTGGAGGAGTGGGAGGGTTTTGTTCATCAGCAGCAACAGAAAAAAAAACTACATAATCCCTGAAATATAACGGAGACCTTGTTTGCTCGTCAGAAAATATATACCCTGTTTTGTCCACCAATTCACCAGGCAAAAAAAAATGTGGAGGAGGAAGTAGAGAGCCCTAAAAAACTTTAGAATAGCATGGAAAAAAGGCTGACGGGAAAAAAATCTCTGTCTAGTGGGTAGTGTTTTTTCTTCTTCAAAAACATGCAATCCCAATGCCAATGCCAATGGCGGCCAATAAAAGTAAAATTAATGTTCAACTGCTTCCTTCAGCAATAAATACACAGACAGGAAAATATATATATATACATTTTCATACAAAAGCTATTAGATAAAATAGAGATAAAAACCATTATCAATACTGGTCGTTAGTAGCTGCATCAGCAGACCAGACTTTTGAAAAAAACACAACTTTGATCATGATTAGCTGAGGAGGAGGAAGAAGAAGGGGAATGGAGGGCGACATTGTTGTTTTTTTTTCATACCAAACAACTCACGCACGAAGAGAGCCAGAGAAAAAAAAGTAATATAAAAACTTTGTATCTTGCTGGCTTAAAAGGCAATTCCAGACAAGTTGATGATCATGACGATGATGATGACGACGACGAGGATGACGATAATACTTAGAACTACTTTTGCTGCATGCAGCCGCAGCATGTTTTGGCTGGCAAAAGAGATCGATCCATCCATCGATCCTGATGCTGGGGCTCTGATGATGATCGCGATGAAAAACATATAAAAGTTCCCTTGTATATCCCATCATCATTTTCTTTCTCTGAGATCATGTTTGGTTTGTGGTATGGGATAGAGTAGTAGATAGAAAAAGGGATCATCGTCATCATCATTATTATTATTAAAGTGGAGAGAGATGTGATCATATAAAAAATATATTGTATGTGGTGTGGTATGTAATATAAGTATCATCTTTATCCGCATAATAATAATCCTCTGTATTTTTTCTTCTTTCTCCTGGGTAAACTTGGATTTTTTTTTCGGAATGATCTCCACACACGGTCACGATTCACCACTCTATACTCTCTGGCTGTGTGTATTAGATTGAATGGTAGAGCAAATTATGTAGAAGCGTTTTTTTTCTTTGCTGCCGCTGCTGAAGAAGAGTTCAATTTTTTCGTGACGAGATAGCTTGATTGTATATTATTTTCATCTAACGAGATTTTCTTAACAATGTTGAGAGTTTTTTTTGTATGCAAATTGTTGTCAAGGAGATAATACGGACTTGTTGAGAAAGCAGATTTTTTTTTCTTCTGCATTGATTTTCACTGACGCATGACGATATATTTTAAGAACCTAATTGACAAGCCAAAAAATATATATCTCATCAAATGATAATGACCATGATGAAAGTTAAATAATTCATGAATCGGCAGATTATCAGCTGGATACATATTTTTTCCCCTTTGAACATCAACTTCAAAAAAATTAAGCTGTCAAAATCATTTTCAGTTTTACTTCCGGTTTTTCTCTCTTGCTGCTAGAATCCTTTTTTTTCCCATTTCCGCAAGTCTAGTAAAACCCTTTTGTTAGATAAAAAAATAAACCTACACACACTCAAGTAGAGTGAATTTTTGTGTGGGCGTATCCATTTCTCTTTCGTAGGAGATTTCATATTAGTTGTCAGTCTCTCTTCCTGAAAGTCATGTGATGACATGATGATGCATTTTTTACATAATATTCAATACTCCTGCAAGCAATAAAAATTATATTTATAACTTATAATAAAACATTGTAGAGATATAATATGTGTACCCAAACTCCAACCCACACACACACACGCTCACATAATACATTTTTTACATAAAAAAATGTTCGACAACGACCTTCCATAAAAAATTTTTGCAGAGAGTACACACACGAGAGATATCAGTTGATGATAAGGTTCTTTCCATCATCCCTCTTTTTATACATATTTTTTCCCTTATCACTTGTTTTCACTTGACTACTCTTTTTATTCATAAAACTGCAGAAAAAAAGGATAATATCAAATTTATATGCATAAATACACACATCATCACACTTGTCATTCCTGCTTGTCATGAAACGTGTAAAAAAGAAGCGCCTGAAGGAGAACCTCTTCCTTCCCGCAAGCGAAGAGTAGAAAGTTAAAGTTTTGCAAAATAATAATACCAGCCATTATTGTTTTTACGTAATAATTATAATAGTTATTATGCTAATGTACTTGTTACTATCTGGTAGTCATCGTTACGTAACCTGTCTCAATTTTCATTTTTGTATTCGTGTAAGCCATTCTTTTAATATATTTTTAAAATGTAATTTTTCTATCGTTCTCCTCCTTCCTCGGATTGTGCATATAATTTATCTGCATATTAAAATAAATGTTCGTCCCTTTCAACCAAGTAATCATTTTATCTGCATATTTTTTAATAATAATAAAATAAGTAATGGAAATAATCATGCCTAAATTATTTATTCGTACTATCAGTAAAAATTGATTCATTTTTTTAGCCTTGTCCCTTCCATATATATATTTTTCGCAACCGGGTCACCATTTTCTTTGGAAAATGACTCAACAACCTTCTACCATTTTTATAAGGAGGAAAGGAACTGCACAAAATTATATTGCAGTTTTTCTGAGTGTCAGCCAAGAAAAAAATATGTTTAGGTACTACAACTGCTTAGGTTACAGAGGAAACAACACGCAGTCATAGTGCATCATCTTCATTTTTTCTTTATATAAAGTTTAAGCTGCAGACCGTATTAAGACTTGAAGAGAGGAATTGCATGCATGCAACCAATTTTTATACATACATTTTTATTTTCTTGGCACTTGGCCGCAGTACAACCACCACCGTCTCTCTGCATTAAATAATACTTGGTATTACCAACCATTATTATGCGAGCACAGCTATAAAAATAAATCCTTAGAAAACGATTACTTTTTATTGCACACAAATTGCATCACAACACATCATCATGGTCCTCTCATCGTTGTCCCTATCATCATCCTCATCCTCACACAATTTTCTTATTTTTTGTCACAAACGACGGGTAGGTATATTTTTTTGCCATTTTGCAAAAAATATAATACCGATATCTGCCCTTTAAAAATTTTCCCGGTTACTATCCATCTATTTTTAATGTATTGATATTTTTTCTTGAACAAAAAAAAAGAGAACAGTCTAACTTGCAATATAAAACCTACAGAGCTATAACTCAAGTTTTTTGCCTGGCACACACAACAAACACGGCACAGCGTGTGCAGGTTGATTTTTATTGGCAATCAATTTTTCATTCCATTATATTCATTCCCCTTATATTTTTTTCATAAAAAACTCTCAGGTGGGTTTGCTCAGTTACTTACTCTATGCTCTCGTTTTCTTCTCTTTTGACCTTATCTTAGTTAACTAATCTTTTTTTAGATGCACATCTCATGTTATCTTATTACGTGTTTCATTATACCCAATATCCTCTCCTTTTATCAGACAAGATTATCATCAATTTATTTTTGCAAGATAACCCACTACCATAATAGCATGTTATACCGCTACTTCTACAACCAGTAATTACTAAACATAGCGGTCAATATACTCTTCAATATTTTATCAATGGACAATTCGCAAAAATTCTTCTGACAAAACCATATTTACAAGATCATATTGCAAATTTTTTTTCACACACAGATTTAAATAGAAACATCATCAAATTTAGTAGTAGCCACGTAAAACCTCAAATTATACCACCCACCCACCCACACCCAAAACAAAAATCTAACTACCTATCTTCTTCCTTTACAGAAGCAAATCTCATCATAATCATCAACCAAGCTGTACTTCTAATTTTTCCCATATCGCCGCCGCAGCTGCAAAATTATTGTAAAGTGCATTCTATACATCAACTAACATAACATAATAACTACTTACCCAACATGTATATATATATTTTTTTATCTACTATTATTATTATTGTCGGTGGTGGTAACATGGCAACAAAAATGCCAGAAGTACATTTTACCCACCTTGCACACATATATTTTATGCTTGCTGCTCTCCTGTCAAACATAATCCATTATACATATTTTCTGCTTCTACTCTACCCATTTATTCCTTTTCCTTTTTTTTCTCCCTTCTTCTTCAACAAAACTCTGCTAGTCGTCATGTTATTGACCGTCGTCGTTTTATGGTTCGTATAAGCCGCATATAATATTGCCAGTCGAAATAAAAATTTTTTGCTGGCTAAAAAAAGAGAAGTAGCCGTGTAGTAGTTCGTCATTATAGTTGTATTTCTACCTTCTCTTTTTTTTGTACAAAAAGCGCATATAGAAATTTATTGACAAGCACGTATACCACTCTCAGGTAAAAGGCATTACTGTTGTTTCTAGAGCTCTGCTGCGGTCACTCTTCCGCCGCCTGAGGAGCATTAACGCAAAAAAAAATTATTGTGCAAGTTTCCTAGACAACAGGTAGGCAAAAGTTGCATTTTGCTTGCAAGCAAGAAACAATGACTTGTCAGCGTTTTTTTTACCCTAACCGTCATTATCATGATCATCAGGGAAAACACATGACATATGGGCAAACCGCAAATGTGCAAAAAAAAGCCTGAGCAGAGAGAAGAAATTAGAAAAAATTAAAGTGATGATGATAATGCGGTCTTGTTTGAGTTGACTGATCGTAAGAGTTGTGCTTTTAAGTTTTTGGATTGTTTATCGAGCAGCAGACGGGATGCACACAAGAAAATATAAAAAAGATGAAAAAAAATAAAATCAAGAGGATGATGAGAAATTTTTGCAAACGTAATCATCCTCTCTGCTAGATACAATCGTTACAAAAGGCCGCTAAACTGTTTTTTTTCTTTTCAATGAACACACTGAGAAATTCTCTGAGCTTTGTCACTGTAAAAGCCACAGTTTTTTTAAGATGAGCAGCAAACTTTTTTTTAAATCGGATTTTTAAATAATTTTTCTCTCTCAAGTCTAACTACACATAAAATTGTTGTTTGTTACCATACTAACCTAATAAAAAAAATGCTAGAAAATATAATAATAATCATGCTCCTATGTTGATAACAATCTGACGGTATATATTTTTTTCAGTTGATGGACGACGCAACAGCATCACCACGCATTATGACCACTGGGCATTGTTGTTTTGTAAAGAAAGTAACGTTACTTGTTACATAAAAAAAATTATATACAGAAATGACTTAGGTACGTAAAAATACATCTTCTCCTCCTTCTTCCTTTTAAAAAACGGTTAGTCAGCGATGCGGTCCGAAAAAAAATGCCGGGGGCTGCACATCTTGAGGCCATTATGATCAAAAAGTTTACTGGGCTTTCGCAATTACATTTGTTTGGTTCAGCTACTAAACAGCTTATAAAAAATACCTACTCTCTGGCTTCTCAAAATAACAACAATAATAATTTATTTTTCAAAAAATATGCATGCTCAAGCATTATCATCATCAACAACGGAGCAGTAACCCAGTAAACCTTTTTACATCTGATTATTACATGCATTTTTGAAATATGATACGATGTTATATAAAAAGATGAGAAGGAAACAGTTCCAAAATATCCAAAAATATTTCTCTGTCTATTCAGCCAAGTTAAAAATAGAGAGGTGCAGAGAATGAAGATAATGAAATCTAGACACGCACGCACATATTTTTTATCATCCTCAACAAAGAGAGATGGGTGATCCGATAAAAATGAAAACAATGCAATGTGTGTGTACTCTACTGACTCGGTTTTCTTGACGAAGACCAAGATATTGTGTTTCTTCTGCTTTAAGGAGATGGATGAAGCTCTTGATGACTTCGGAATTTCCGTGAACTTCTCCCACACTCTCCATTAAAATGGAATGTAAAGTGGAGGTAAAAATAAATAATGATAATAAAAAAATGCTCAACAATAAGAAAATAGTGAATTGTTTCAGGTAAAATGTATAACCTCCATTTTCAATCTTATAACCAACATCACCACCACCTGCTGTAATGTTGGTGGCTCATGGCTGTCGGGCAGATATTGACTCTCTCTCTATTTATTCCTCAACTCAACCTTAATAATCTTCCCTGTCTCCGCATATATTTTTTTTTCTCTGAAGTAAAAAATGAGTTCGTCCTCCTTTACATTCTTTTCATCTTAAGGATTATTACACGGTGAGCAAAGAGTAAAAAGGGAGTTTTATTAAAGAAAAAGTAAACCATGTAAAATAAAATATATAATGCATTATTATTATTATTACTTGTTTTTGCCCAAAGGATATTACATTTCACATAATCATGTAAAATTTCACACACCAACTTTTTAACAGCTCTAAAATATGTTATTGTTATATGACCAGGTTGAAAGAAACGACGGGAGTAGAAGAGAGAAAAGTCATGTTTTAAAATTTATTTGGGATGATGCTTTGTAAAAGCTGCTTTAAAAGTAATTATTATAAAAATGTGTAGCTTATTGTTGTGCAATCATTTAGACAGGGAACAAGAAAAATTGAGAGCAGAGAGCAAATTAAGGATTAAGAGCACCACCAATTTTTCTGACATTTTTTCTGGTCCCTACAAACCTTTGACTCCTCACCAGTGTGATCATTAATTGTTTCGGTAATTACGGAAACAATAGGTGTTCGTGCGAGTGAGGAATGCAATTTACAGAAAATGATGATAATTGACCGACCTAGTAAACTTGAACGATTTTATTGAAAACTTGCATATTACCCGATTCTAAGTGCTATTGCGTGTGCGCCACTAGTATTTTTTTGTTTCAATGACCTTCATAGCAATTATCGTCATTATCAAAATAAAAGTCCACTTGATTTTATTTTCATGCGTGTTTACCATAAAACTGTCTAAATTTATACCTATAATTTTTTTTACGAAAGCCAAGTAGGCGGAACAAAAAAGCAATAAAAAATTGTCTCGGATGCCTGAAAATAAAAAAGTGTCTCAACTCTTTATCTTGTATAAAAAATCAAATTATTTACCAACTTTAATTCTCCTTCCACATTGATGATTATCAACATTGGTCACAAATCACATCACAGCAGCAGCTGCTGTTAATTTTTTCCAAACCTCACCCTCGCATTCCTTTAACCAACATTCATATGAATGTGTTCGAGCATGTGACAGAGACAACCCTGACCTGACCAACTGACTTGTCTGGGTTCTTCTCTGGCAACTCCACCTCATCATGGTCCGCCAAAAAATGTAGAGCAAGTCTCACATATTTATTTTCCACCTTAATTACCCTCACGCTCGCAATTATCATCTCTTGTTTCATTTCTTTATAATCATTTTGTTTTTTATCATTGCCATAATCATTATCGCCAACATTTATCTTTTCAAGATAAATTTTTTTCTTGTCGCATTCACAGGAAATGACCATTTTACTAGACGAAAACTTTCAAAAAATGCAATGCAAATTCCTTTTGCAAAAAAAAAAACACAAACGGACCATTACATGATCACGTCTTTTTGTATTCCGTCAGCATGCCTATATTTTTTCATCTTGTCGGTCATTCAACGAATCAACTGACCATGTAATAATAATACTACTTGCTTTGCATCATAACATAATGATTTTTTTTTTCTGCAAGTCACCATTTTTTTTCATTCATTATTACAATATTTTTCATTTCCCATCCATCTCAATCTATCTGTTGTATCTTTGTTTCTAGCAAACAGCATCTCAAAAAAATATTCACACAACATCAGTGGATCATTCACTCTGACTTTTTATAAAACCCTTTCCATTCCTCTAACTCTATTTTTAAGTCAATTATCACTCGTCTTAAAAATAAGTTTCTTTCGAGCAGAAATCTTTTTTTGCATCAGTTGTTTCTTTACTGTTGCTCTTGTGTAACGTCAACAACCAACCAAACGACAAAAAATAATCCTTGTATTCTTATTCCTCTGTACCTACATAAACTTCAACATCTGACGCAAAAATATATCTACCTATCTAACCAAACCAGAAAGAGTCACAGAGAAACAAAAAAATATATACGACATGAAATGAAAACCATTTGGTTTTTTCTGACGTGGTTACGTCTCTGCATAAAACCCAAGTTTTCAATCTTTTTTTTTATCTTTTGATCCTCAGCATTATCATGATTACAATTACAACTTATTTTATACCACCAATTTTTGTCGTCATTTTTTATATAACATTTTCACTATCTATCTCTCTATAACATATATTTTTTATTTATGTAGGTGGCGTTACTACTTGCGCGCATGGTTGCGCATTCTTTAAATCATTCCAATCCAATAATCCAAATTATTTTCAATTTTCAACCGTAAAAATGACAATGACAATCTCTCTTTCAGCTTTAAGCACTCTATTTTCTTTATAATTTTCTTGAAGAAAAAAAATATATATAGATTAAGTTTATCCATTTACCTACGCACACATAACAACAAAGTGGTGGTCTCTGGTAAGAAAAATTTTTGCTGATTTTGATGATGGCGGTGGGATATAAAAAAAATCGCAAAAAATAAACTGATTTCTTATTTTTTTTAAAACATGCTCTCCTAAAGCTTTAAACTGCTCGTGTGGCGCAGTCAAGGTAAAAATGTTTCATATTTTTTTTGTGTGAGTGTGTGCCGTGGAATTTAAGAATATGATATAGTAATCCTAATAATAAGAGTAATACGTACTACACACATTGTATATTATTTTTGTCCCTTTCTTTCCTCTTGTGGGAAGATTTGTAAAAATATCTCTCTCTCTTTCTAACTGATTGTGTGAGATTTAAGATTAGCGTAACGTGTGTAGTAAAAAAAGGAACGAGCCAACGAGTGTGCCATGCAGCATGACGGTTTAAAAAAAACGACGTCAACCGTCAACTTCAGATGATGATTTTTTTTAAACAAAGTGAGTACAGAAAGAGCAAAGAGTACACATTTGTTTTAGAAAATGACACTTTTACCGTAACCTGCTCAAGACAGGCCAAAAAGTAGTGGAAAATAAATCTAATAATGTAACTTGCTTTTTTTCAGCTTGATGACATGATCATTGGCAAAGAAGGAAAAAGGAGTAATATTATTCATTACACATTTTTTGTCAAGGTTCTTCACCAGACAAGATTTTTACATGTAGATATTTATGTACAGGAAATAAAATTTTGGGCTCACCAAAAACTATATCTATTGTCATCATGAGCAATTTTTAATAGCGACAATAATAATAACAATAATAACAAGATTACATGATAAGGTACATATCGAGGACATCGATACGAGAAGAGCTAAGTGCATGGAGTTTCAATTTACGAAAGGAGTTATGTGCATGACAGAAAAGCTCGCAGAAGGTTCTATCTGCTTCATTGGGGCAATATGGGATTTTAGTGGGATCTGAAAGCGCACAAAATTCTCTACATTTTGATACCCATAATATAGTTGCTTGATTTTATTGAGATGTAAGGCGGAGTTTTAATGATAGGCAGTCATTTCATACCGGTGAAATATAATAGAAGTACAAGTGGTTTGCTATAAAATACCGGTAAAAATTGTTTACTTTTGTGAGGTTTAGATATTAATTAACTGATTCCTCATTAATAATACCAGAAAATATTTCTGATCTTAACTCTGACCGGAAGTAAGGGAAAATGGGTATTCATAAGCATTCGCTGAAATGGCTCTCCTGTAAAATACGCTGTTTGCACATAGCTCCTTTTGCACGTATTCATGAAAATCATATAGCTCCTATCGTAAATTGAAACACCATGCACATAGCTCTTCTCGTATCGATGTCCTCGAT
>JAHZMV010006421.1:0-56392 GCA_027743765.1 Coecobrya sp. COE2
AATTAAAGCTATTGTAAATTCAAATGTGTTTTTAGAATCATCTGTTTCCAGGGAATGGAAACGGATTCTGTTTAATATTAAGTGATACCATATTCAAAATCACATTTTCATTGTGTTTTTTTTCTTGACTAATTTTTTGTAGAATGTCTTAGTATGGATCTGATGATATGATATGTCATGTTACCCCTGGTCTGATGAATAAAGAATAATAATAATATATACCTCTGTCTATAGGTATTTCAATTGGTTGGCAGGTATATAAATAGAATGTGCGCATACATGCAAAATAAGGAATGGGATACAAAATTCATTTGCTTTCTCTTGTCTCAAAGAAACATGCAGTCATTATGTTTCTTCAGTTTGAACGGAAGGACAGCATGAAATTATTGAAACCATAGCTGTTACGTCAGCAATGTCTTTCATGCTTCATTCATATGTATTTCATCTGGAAGGAAATTTGTATAGAATCAGGAAATAAACTTTGGAGACGTTTCAGGAGTCAAGTCTCCTTTTGCCTGCTAGCTACCGTGCCTTTGCGAAGAGAAAAGCAGAGATTCCAAAAAGAAAGAAAAATGTATAAAGAATTTTGACAACCGACGGGTTTCTCGAAGCAAGCTCATTTCCTTGTATTCTTTACGACATACGACACGAACTTTATTTGACGCAAGGTCTACAAAACATGTCATATATTTGATACTAAAAATCTGGAAATTTTTAATACCTCCCCTGAAATGGCCGTACGTGCTGTTAAGCTTGGAATTTTAATGAGACGTGTCTATCCATACAATGTTAGTTTTGCTGTTTTGTTGTGCTGCAATCATCCATCCTTCAATTAAACCCGTGCAAGATTTCTGCAGTCAGCATAAAAATTTAACTGGCTATACCGTTTAAGACAGCGCCTAACTCCTAATGCTCCCATTTCGGATAGTCGTGACACAAGCAGAAAATACGCTGAACAAAGAACATTCTTCATTTTGACTGTTTCCGTAATATTTTTCACTCACATGTGTGTGCAATGAGGGAGAAAGAACTAGTGCGCTGTGTGTACCTAACAAGCAGGATAGTCAGAATGAAGATAAAATCCAATACTTTTTGTGAGAAACAACATCAGACATTCATAAACGCACATGGTAAGCAAGGGGCACGTAAAACTGTCCAAACAAAAAAGGAAAAAAATTAGAGTTGCACTTCAGGGATACGTGGACTAATAGCATTATATCCATGTGCTGGCTGGCTGCCTTTGCCAGTGCGGCACTGTAATGTGGAAAAGTGAATATAGATGGTGGAATGTTGTAGAAAATGTGCTGATGGTTGGCAGGAGTAGGGGCAAGAATGAGAGCCAATGCATGTCAGAAATAGGTCAACAATAACTATATAATGTACTAAGGACACATTGTACGTAAAACGAAAGGAGCTAACCATAAGAGTAAAAATGAACATGACAAAATTATGTACATAAATGTGGAAGCGTGCAATAAAAAAAGTTACGGAATGGCTGCACAAGCTACATACACACACTCACAAACGTACGGGTGCACAGTATGAGCTCACAGTCAGAAGCCCGAGAAAGAGTACACGCTGGCTACAGATAGAAAGGAACGGTGACTTTTATTATGGGAAACAGGAGAATTTTTGGCAAGCTGGAAACTAAGAAAAGGAACACACTTAAGGAGGAATACAACATACAAAGTTAGTAATATCTTCTGCTCTGGTATATTTTCTACAATTGTTGAAAATGTCGTCTTTTTCTTGTAGTATTATTGTGTGCAACTACAAAAAATGTTGCCTCTTCCTCTTGTTAGTCTCCCTTTTAAAAAACAGAATGATCATAAGGCCAAAACCTTCGTTCTCAAACATAAGGACAAACGGTGAGAAGTAGTTGGAGATCTCTTTTTTTCCTTTTCGTTTTTTACAGTACAAAAATTTCTATTGAAAAAGATTCAGTCCTATTTTGAATGTTTCTTTTGAATAATATGAAGTATAATAAACCTTGAAGTAATAAATATACTTCACTGACACGTACCAGGGTTTGTAGAAGTTCTGTTTGGCCCGTATAAATGCATAAAAGAAAGCATGCGTATTTATAAGTTCTTATCTCACGATCCTGTTAACACTAAAAACTTTTTCGGTAGTGCTCTGAATCGGCCCAAGCAGCAAAATTTCCAGTATATGGCTTTGGTAAAGTCGCGATAAGAAGGATATCATCAGAGCTATACAGAATGGTTTATTTGGCTCTTATTTTCTTTCTTAAAACTTAAATATATCAATTCCTTCTGGTCTTCCTTAGATCGTTCATCTGGATTTGGAGAAATAGAACGAAAGAGACATAGCGAGAGAGAAAAAAACAGATGAAAAATTTTTAGAAGACAAAAACTAGAGCATCTCTTGTAAGCTTTTCAACACTTCTTCCCTACCATTAAAATCTCTTGTGAATACGTATATACGTACATGCATTCTGGAATTTCGCGCTGAGCCTTTTCTCCAGTGAATTTCTTAGTGCAAAAAATACTTATGAAAGGAAACTAGGAAAGATGTTACATAGCATACTGAAAGGGGGACTGTGCATGTATGCAGACGCTGTAGATTAGAACGGAAGAGGCTTGTGATCTATGATAACTCTTTTCTCGTTTCGAAGATACAAAGAATTGTTATATAATAGATACGTAATACGTATAATAATGTATATGCATATATGCTAAGACAACTTTACAAATCGAAACAAAATCACATTTTTATCCAGTTTTATACAAGTTATTGGCCGTTTATACGTACATGTACATATAATCTAAAAATATAAAAAGTGCATTTTCTTTTTGACAATAATATGCTGTGACTGTATCTATTGAATTGTTGAATCCAACACAAAGACCAGTCACTTAAAATGCAGTTACGGTGAAAACTGCACAAATTTCAGAGTCCTAAATATCGACAATAACAGTCGAAATTAATAGACGCGGTATACAATACCTTTCGCTTTCTGTACTCTGTACTGTACATATGTAGACACCCCAAGTGTTTACAGTTTAAGCTTTCCCCAAAAACCACACACATGCTGACATGAAACAAAATAGCCCATTAATATTAGACTTTGTTGTTCTAATATAGTAAACTTTATAAGTGCAATAAACTGCATAATGACATTAATATGGCCAATGTTCCATGTTTAAACATAAATGTGCTGAAAATGCTAATATGTTTATAAATAAGGGTCTATAAATCATCCCCTGCCTACTTTCACTTTAATTTCTTTCAAGAACGGGAACAAAAAGTGGAATTTCATTTGTAGCGAGCAATCTTGTGCTGTCCTGGTGGTTCTATGTTAATATTATTACATGATATCTATTTCTGCTCGCATTCCTTATTACGATTTTCATTATGCAGTATTCTTTGAAAACTTGTATGCTCAACATGATATTCTTTATAAAATTGAGAACAATGAAATACGAGAATACAATTCTGCGCCAATCCCACGAAAAGCTGCGAAGTGAAGCTAAAATTAAATGATTTTATATTTTTATTTTCAACTGAACTGGATAGCATTCTGAGATTTGATCAAATCAACAAAGAACTACAAACCTTCCACTCTCATTCTCTCGTCTTCAAATACGATCAGTAAACTAACCTGGATTCTTGAGAACATTCTTACAAGCGACACTGATAGTTTCATCTGGTGGTTCGCCATGTACTACTTATTGTTAGTTCAGTAAGCAAACTTTTGGGAAAGCTGATACTTGATGCCTGCATATCGCAAACAAAAACCCAAGCCGGACTTTGTATACACTCATGTAAACTCTGTCTTTTATAACACTTACTATCACATGAAAGTTTGTGAGCTCGAGCATGTAGATTCTCATAAAAACCTTTTATTTTCGCACTCTCTATCCTCCCTTTTTGGTACTGTATATTTACCAATACCGATGGTACTTCTAGAATGGATCGGGTAGTAGCTGGTGTGAGCTTCGGTTTGTTTGTCGTGCATATAGCCTGTGTGATGAGCGTGTTTAGTTTTCTTCGTCCGAAGAAGTAACAACTACTATAGAGCCTCCACTACTCCCCTATGTACGTAGTCTCTGGTTATTACTGCTTATGGTAGTAACAGTCCACTTCTAATAGCTCTCGTAACTGGTATTAATGTTGACCTTAATGTGGCTACTTTTTGCGTATAGAAAAGATACACACTGTTTGATGATAAAACATGGTCATGTCTTCTGGTGAAAGCTATTATGACTTGATAGCAATTTTCTTCTCTTCTCGTGTGTATTTATTGCCACACTACAAAAACCATCATGAAATGAAATGAAGATGAAGAAAGCTCCATCACCATCAAAACCAACTACGATAAAGAGGCGTTTTCTCCACTATTCTGCTTGACTATGTGTGTAATTACAACGAAATGTGGTAACAATATGAGCAATACGTAATGTGTTGCTTCGTCAATAAACTAACACGTTGAACAATGAGAGGACAAAAAATCACAAAAAATAATGGAATATTATTTTTTTACTCTACACAATTTTGCAATCTTATGACATATTGTACAACATGTACTATATATTATTAAATACTATGTACTTTTCTCAAATATACTACTCATAAAACAGTGGCCAACTAATAATTGTAGTTTTATTGGTAACAGGGTCAATTTGCACTGAGGAAGAAAGATATTGCTACCCTGCTCAGCGGGTGGCTTGTTTTCTGCTCTATATACTTATTATTGGCTTACACAAATTAAATGGTGTTTGCCAGTTGGCTATAAAGCGTATGGTATATTATTACATGAAAGTACAGTGGAACGCAGCAATGTCTCTGTGTATATATGGGATTTATTGGAGAAAAATGAAATGAAAAAGTGTTACTACAAATTCATGGGTTTAGATGACTATAATCATCCATGGAATATACGTTACCAGTTTTCTCTACATACTAGTAGCCGCCACCGGATACGCAACTCTATTATTCTTTGTCGCGTGCATGCATGCTGATTATAAAGGGAAAAGCCATACACATGAACAGCTCTACATACAACATGGTAAGTTTGATGGTGACGGAAGGCGATTTTATTTTTTCATCAAATAAAATTATGCAACCAATCGTATATGCTAGTTTCATATACCCAATTTTGTAAATTACGTGGTATCTAATATTACGGCGAACTATTTGCACGTACCAACAATGACAATAACTGGCTCAATAAAAATGGAGAAAACTGTGAATCCGCGTGTTATAATCAAAGTTTTTCTTTAACCAATGTACAATTTCAATCCATTGGTGTTTATGACTGTTAGGCAGTAAAATAGATGGTGTGTATGCGTTTAATGCATTGAAAATAACAAAATTTGCTTTATTTTACACATAATTACCCTCGACACAAGAGAAATAATGATAAAGAAAATACCATGAAAATATAATATCCATTTTACTAGGTATTCGTGCAACGTTATACGGGAAATAAGCGCAAAATTCTTTTTTCCAGTCTCAAAGCTTTTATGCCAATTATATCTGATGATACTTTTGACAAAAAATGCTGAGCGTATTGAGAGATGAAAATACAGTGAAAAATGGGAAAAAATCGTACATACGGTTGTGGGAGAATACGCATATTGCCTTTTTGTGTTTGTGAACTGATATAGAAAATATCCTAGTGGGGGAACCACAGTGAACAGCAAGAGTGAAGGAAGTTGTGAGTGACGGACGATGGACGGATGGACATTTTGTTTGTTGATTTTTCTACAAGCTCGTAAAGAAGTATATAGCACACTCACAGGACCTTTCCTCTCTAACAAACAAGGTATACTCTGATGATATCCCGTCTGGTAACGTGGAAAATTGCAATTTGAGCTCAGGGAACCGTTAATAACTTTGATAACAGTACTTCAGTGATATTTTATGGGTTTACCACGCCTGATGACCTTTCCTTTCTTTTTCAACTGAAGTGAATATATAAATGAATTCCATTTACGTTTTTTACATTTGAACGCACACGTTGAGTTATGCGGACTGGTTGGTATTTCGAAAGGCTGAGAGAATAAATACTTAAATGTTATTTCAGTAAAAAATAAAATTACTTCCCCAAACATTCCTCTAATACTTAGGCATTATATGTCCCATCACAACTTAATAATAGATATTCATTTATAGTAGATCAGATCTAAATAGATACAAAAAGCTGAATCATGCTATTCATGTATTCTGATCCCGTCTTTCTTCCTCTTTGAGAAAGAGATATCTCCTAGAACGTTCACTGTGCTCGTCTCTGTTCATCTATTTTCGATCAGCAGTGACCAGAGCTAGTAGCAAATATCAAAAATATTTCTGAGAGGATTCAAATATGAAAAAATGCAAAAGCCGAAGAAACTCATTTTTATGTCGATGTATTTACAATGTGAATGTGGAGTGCTTGTCGTTTGGATGCTCAGTACACACTAAATAGTTAGTAAATGCTTAGATAAAAGTATATAACAGAGAGCAGTAGTAACAAACAATTTTTCAATGTTACAGAGAAGAACAATGAAAAATAAAAATTGATGGCAATACCACTTGAGACTGACGGAGCGTGTTTTCCTCTCCTCCTCTGGGACGGTGACGACGACGATAAAATCCACCGAAACTATCCACAAACGGAAATAGCACGAGCGAAGAAAAGTATTCAAGCTTTATCCCGTATTGCTGGTTCACTACAGTAGAACTGTTTGACGTCTGTCTGTCTGTTCCTCAATAATTCTTGCGTGTGTATGTGTGTCTGAATGAATGACCGCCTCAGCCAACTTGTATTAACTGACTGAACTCTCTGAACTAATTCCTCTGTGTGCTCCTCTCTTCCCTTTTACTCTTTCTCTCTCGCTTTCTCCCACTTACCATATATAGCATCCATAAAAAGTGCTTACGTATTCAACTCCTAAAATACTAACGGTAGCAGCAAAGCAACGGTAGAAGGGAAAGAAGAGACCCTGCCTATAACTCTCCAATGCTGAACGAAATTCTCTCAGCATGTTGTGTGTGCTGTACACATTTTTTTACCAACATCAAACCACTTCCATCGTTCCCAATGTTAGCAGTGCTACACACAGCACCACAGGCCTGTGTATGGAAACGGAGAAAGTGGAGGAAAACACGAAGAGGAACAGCTCCAGTGGTACGAAATGGCGAGAAAACTATTGCGCTGCGTCCTAAAAATGAAAATCATGAGAGAAGAGAAAAAGCATAAAATGGATAGAAGGGAAACTGAGAGGAAAGAGCGCACACGGTCACACTCTCCCACGAACACCGTTGAAAATGCAAGAGCTACACGAAGTTACACAATAACGATGCTGCTGTTCCATCCATCTTTTAGTCTCCCGTTTTCTCTATGCGAACAACTCAACCAAAAGAAGTAAGGTGGTTTTCGCAGAAGCATCAGGATAGCAGTTCTTTTGTAGTGGATATAACAGGAGAGTCAGTAGGCAAGCAGGTCTTTGCTAGCACACATATCGAGAACACGGAAACCTTATACCAGGCGAAAAATTCGAAAATGGGCTTTTCTCAACGTACAGTATCGTATGTGTATGTCTATTTGAATATGTCTGTATAAATGCATTCATGCAATTTCACAATTTCTTATAAATACATATACAGAGCAGTGGTAGAAAAGAAAGTTCTTGTGTGAAGGAAAACCAGCAACAAAACGAGTAACTATTACAATAGGCAACAAAGTAACATTTTAGTAGATAATGCACTCATTCCATTTCTGCCTTAAAATCTCTCAAGTCTTATGCGAAAGGAAACGCCATATGCGCACAATGTGCTGTAAATTTGCACATAATGTGGTAGCGTATCTTCTCTTTCAAAAAGCGGTTCTTCTCTCGTATTCGCATACTACATGTAAATATCATGATGGTCTGTCATATACGAAATTGGGTATGTGCTCCAAAACGCTTTTAAAATTATATGCAAACAACACAAGCACACATATGCATGCAAACAATCAAATCTTCTCAAAGCTGTCTAAACAAACAGGAAGGAATAAACATGATGTATGGAATCCCTATTTCATCCTACGTTCATTTGTATACTGTCGCTCATCATCTTAACAATGAAATACTGACTGAGAAGTAGAGTAAATGAGAAATCGGTTGAATTCTAAACAGCTTTATTGCTCGCTGCTCACTCTTTAAAAAAATCATAGGTCGAAGTTAATGGTGCAATATATTAATGCGCATATTATATGGCCCAGCATCGCTCCATGGCACATGTTTATAAATCCTTATCAATGTGTCTGTTTTATCCACTCATAGTCAGCGGATGAAACTAAAACATGATTCGACTTATAAGCAAAGACGCATCAAGCTCCATTAGATGTACGTAGAAAAACGGATAGAAAGGTGTATAAATACTTAAAAAGTAAAATGTACAATGTACCATACTGCCGGATAGAAACCAACAAATTGAGTGACGTTTCTCCTACATTTTGTTAAGGAAAAATCTAACTGTGGACATTTTGTAAGCGAAAAAGGAATGTTCCTTTTTACTCCATTTCCACACACGCAGTCATACGGTGTGAACATTTCTCCATTATAATAAAACGGTCCAGTAGTCATCGAAAGTGGAGGACTAGAATGTTATAGATTCCATTACTTGCTCTCTTGGCAAAAAAAGTTAGTGCAAAATGGAGTCAAAGGCACACCAAAAACTTATTTTTTTCCCGGAGATGTGATAGCATATTTATATATTATTTTTGTATACAACATAATATACATCATCCACCTCCATCACCAACACCAACTTCATCCTTCTTGTGTAACATCATCAAATCCACCAACAGGCAAGCAGCAGCATGTCCTTTTGGTGTGAAGTTCTCTTAACCCCAAGAAAAAATGTTGCGTTTGCGGAAAAAGGATGGATGAATACTCGTCCTGAAGGGATCCGCTCCTTCAACTACCTAAACATATAGATCTTTTTTGGTCAATTCAGGGAAAAGTGAACTGGAAAATAGATGTTGCTGTTGGAAGTGGTATTGATGAAGCTTCTTCTGTGGGAGTAATGTAAGAAGGTAAAAGCTAAATAAGCCTTACAAGACGGAATGAAACAACAACCAGTACCTACAGCGGTAGTATCAAAAACATGATCAGATCAACTGGATAGTGCTCCAAACCAGACCAAAGCCTTTTCAGTATGGATGATGTGTCGGAGGTATAGCAAGTCGAATGATGAAAACCAATGATGATGTAGGCACACCTTTTTATTATCATGCTACGTTAGTTTACATTGTAAACACAAGTTGCTCTAATACGACGGATGTACGCTCATTCACGTTTCTACTTATCTGCAATATATTTTGTGTATAGGTTCATATATATTGTTGTATTCATGAACTCCAAAGTGTTTAGCTATGTTTGTTATAAGTAGTTTCAACACTTTCCATTTTAAAACTACGGTTTCTAAAATAACACACTGTGTCACTGTACTACTATCCTTTTTGCTATGCGCACTTTTCTTAAAACAACGAAGTGGGACACCATAATCCATTGTTTCTAGCTGAATGTTAGAGAGAAAAGGATAGGGAAAAGAAACAAAAAGCGATGATGCAGTGCCAAGGAGTAGTAAATTCCTGCATAAACAAAACAACAAAAGTGTGGTTTGAGTGTGTATACCCACTGCCGTCATCCTTCGCTAGGTGAATCGGACTTCTTTGGCAATGGAAATAGTTCTTTTTTGCTTCCAAGAGAACACTATGCTCGTAGGTTTGCTGATTTGAGGTTGCTCTTCCAGATATCTCTTTTCTCTTTCTCCAACAGAGAGGAAAAGTAGGACTCCTCCACGAGTGCTTTCTTCGTCTCCTTGCAGCTTTCACTTATGTTCTGATACTCAAGAGCTTCTGGTGGAATGGGGATTCGTTTGAATCTTGGAAAAAGATGGCAAGTTTTTTGGAAGCAGAAATACCAGCAGGACAGGGAAACTGTGAGCTGAAAGGGTCCTGAAGGGAGCCAACGTTGGAAACGTACGGAATGAAAGAAAAAACTGACACAGTTAAAAGAGACTAGTTTTGCTCCTCTTGCTTGCAGGTTTTATTTCCCCTTTTACAAATAGTCTGTACGTAGTTACTCGTACGAAATTTACACACTACGAGGAAATTGTACGGATATACAAAAGCTTATCCAAATCATAGTCTGTGGTACTGTAAAACTTGATATTTTATATACGTGTACTATGTAATGTATATGAAAATAAGAAACTCGATTTCAAGTTGGATAAGTAAGATGGTTAAAGATAAAAACGCAAGGAAAATATACTTCTTTGCTTTCATTTCATAAACAGTAGGTACTTGTCTAAATAAGTGTAAAGGTACATATTACTAGACCAACACACCGCAGATTCCAGCACAAGATAGCAAAATCAGCATTAACTGTGTGAATAGAATCTCTCAACAGCTTTGTCTGTGTCTGCGTATTTATATTATTCCGAGAAAAAATAGAACCATCTTACTAAAGTGTAACTAAAATGTTCATATCGGAATACGACGTGTATAAATTTTCTATATACAGCTTATTTCTGCTTCGCACACATTTACACACCTATGCCTGCATGCATACAAAATGAAATTCCATTATATTCTAAGCCATTCTCCTCATGAACTTTTTGAAACGGAAAAAAGAAAACGACGAGAAGAAGAGTTGTAGAATTCAGAAGCACTTGAAGAAATCAAGCTTCAGTATTCTTATTGTAATAGAAAAAAATAAGTCGGTAAAGGTAAGAGGAAGTAGCACACAGGCTTCACGATAAATACAATGAAGGTAAAAGTTTGTCTCTAGTACTCATAATAATATATGCATGCTTACAAAAAAGAACGAAGAAAGCTCACATATTTTTATGCATGAACATGGGTTACTTGCATAGGTATACGTCATGTCCTTCCGCGAAACAGAAAGCAATATGAAGAGATTGCACCAGTTTTATACAAAAGAAAAACAAAATGAAATACTTACTCAACCCCTCTGTGTTCATTTTGACTTGTGACTTAAGGAGAAGGAAAGCACAGGAGATCGAACAAAGGCACCACATCAATCAACTAGCCATGCAAAAAAATAATCTTTCTCGTACGTTTGTATTAGAGCTTGCATACCTATTATGAACAAACCTGAAGTAACAACAATAACACAAACCTTCTTGCATACCAACCAACTCACTCACAAATATTCATTATCCGACTTTCCATCGACTTCTCCAAAGCATTATTCTTTGCTTCGCCACACAACACCACCCAACTTCTCAAGAGAAAAGACGTGAACATTTCATACATGCACATAAACGAACGGACGCAAAAATGTTAACTTGTGTTTCAACGCGGTGAAATGAATTGCTTTAAAGGAACGCTACATGCACCTTCATTTCATTTCTTTGTATCGTTCCGTGAAAAGTTATAATGAAACTTGTGAAGCGAAAGTGAAATGAAGCAATAACAACGCTTTTACGAAGGGTTCATTGTTTGCGGCTCGTTGCAGCAATACCAGTCACTACAGACAGGTTTCAGATTTTTTGCTCCTAGTTTTACAAAATAACAGCTTTCTCCTATACAGCTATGAATATAGGTATGTACTAGTTATTGGAACATCAAGAGGAACAATACAAAGAGTCTACATACCTAATCGCATTCATAATACCTAAGAGGCATTCATAATAATATGCATAATGGACTTGGTAACCATTATTACTTGTGTTTCTGTGCGTACACCTGTCATTCTTATTATTAGCCTTTAGGTATGTTGGCATGCAATTACAAATTTCGAAAACTTGGTTCACTTACTTCGTACTTGGAGAATATAGATCTAGTATTTTTTGTATTTCAGTTTGGATTCAATATTATCTTGAACTTATAGACAATATACGCAAGTAATATTATATAGGCACAAGCCATAAATACGAACTTGCATCTACGCGGAGTGATGTTGCCTGTTGTCCACTAATAGTTTCATAATAATGCACAACATGCTCTACAACACATTTCTATAATGGATTAGCTGGAAAATATGAAAATAAAAATTTGCAATAACATGTTCCATGGTACATTAGTTTGATGGACTTTTGCTTGCAAGCGGAATCCTACAACATAATTTTATGCTGCATAACAAAATTTCATTATCAGCTACAATTTTGTACTTGTACAAAAGCTACGTGAATTTGAGTGTGTCACGAATTGGCTGGATATGTGAAAAGTAAAATTGGCTTGCTTGCTGGAACAACACAAATCCTATACCTTCAGTTAAGTATTTCCTGGTGTGTGCCAACAACCATTAGTTTCAATAAAACATTTATTTTTCATTTTTCTAAATGTGTCAGTGTCTACATTTATTAATGTAACCAATGTGTATAATATCTAGGACTTTGAAACTTGTTTTCTCCTGTTACTATATGTAGGTATTTCTATTAAGCCATAAAAATGAATGATGATTATGATATGTTATTTCCTTGCAACACATCCTCGTGCGTAGCGTAAGCGTAAGTATCTTCACTATCGGTTAAAATGCGATTATGTACAAACAACAACTAAGCACAGAGGACTCCATTAGCGATGAAATTTTGCTCAATGGAGAGTAGGCTAAACTGCAAAGCTTCCTCGATTTAATGCGTATCCAAAAGTATATCGTGTTCAAAAGTATATTTTGATTTTCCTCCATGAAGACATGTTATTTCCTGCTTCAAAAGGATGTTCATAACGGGAAATATGGAACCAGATCAAAACTACTACACGTTGTTTGTTGTTGTTTGTTCAGCTCCTCCTATCATTTTTGCAGTGATTACGGCACTAATATATACTATCAAAAAATTCCAATTGAATAAAAAATGTTTAAACATATACTTATACATACATGTAGACCATTCATGAAATTCATTTACTATTGCATCGGTTTTAGACTTTACCCCAGGTAATGGGAAAGTGCACGGACCTGATCTATTCCCTTCCCTATCTACTAGTCCCTTTTGTTATTATACTACAATTAAGTAGGAATTGGAAATGCATATCATACCTATTCCCATGTTTAAGCGTCAGCCTCAAACCGTTTCCACCTAAATAGAAATAGTTTTACTTTTGCAACCAATCATCGGAAAGTCAGAAACACATTAAGAAACGGAAACCCAAACATACAAAACCATTTCATTCTAGACTTGCTACCAAATTCCGACATTCTGCACTCAACACATTGGGATGAGAAGATTCATCCCAAAGTAACGAGAAAGTCGTTCCGGAGTTGTGATCAGTGCAAATCAAATCTAAAACTTCAACAGGGATTTAAGTATAATTGGAATTTGGTGTCTACAAATAGCATTCAATCGGGTCTTCCACTGCGCAGTTATGTGAGCTGTGTATTGATGTGTGTTGAAAGCATTTACCACAGTATCCCAATTTTTGGTGAAAAATGAGACAGATAACTCTGAAAGAAAACAATCGAAGACGACGTTACGTTCGTGATTACATGAACGATATTTAGGTTTTTTTCGTTCAAAAATCAAAATTTTCGCCTGAAATATTACAAATATTATGTTTGTGCTTGGTTGAATCATGCAATATTCATAAACAGCAACAGCAAAAGCCATTTTGGATGGTTGGTTAGGTGCACTCCGGAATTCCCCTAAAGGCTATTCTACTTTCATATGGTTAAGTAAATAAGAATGTTTCGCTGTATCATCATAACTACTCACGTAGTCGTCATAATCCACACTCTTGAATTTGGTATGATCACGCGAATATCCAGCATATCATCACCAGAATCATTTTATTCCTTTTGGTATCACAAAATAAACTCTCAAGACAAGGCAATAAAACAGGCTGAGGTCGACTGCGTGTATACCAAATGCCAAGTACCAAAACAACACGAACGAACCCAAGTCAAGGGGTGATCTGTGTATACTCACTATATACACCCAGAATGTTGCTACGCTGTGTGACCGCATAAGTTTCCCAAAGGAAATTACGTATGAATATGTGCCTGATAATTTATTTTACTGTTCGGTAACCACAAAAAGGATGATGATCTGAACCTGACTTGACTATCGTGGAAAGCAATTTAAACTATGAATACCAGTAGGCATATTATTTACGCCAAAATAGGCACGTCAGCGCCACGGCTGTTTGAAATACGACATAATTTTCATGACAGATCATGACAGTACAATTTAAGTACATCTCCAACAATCCGAATTCTTAATTCTATTATTCTAAGCATGTTCATTATTTGTAACGTGTGTGGGTGTCAATTTAAACAGCTTATTAATTTTTGATTTTCAGCATAGCCAATTCTTGAACCAACGGATGATACTTGATATTTAATACTGCTAGCCACACGAATTTCATCATAAAACTCCGGATAGCTCCAAATTTGAGTACTAGTACGAGCTCTTTTTCCAGATTATTAATCTTGCGTTTTCATTTCGTCCAGGATCCCAGAAGGAACAGCCTCCTACTTGAAAAAGGAAAATTGCAAGCAGTTGGATAGAAATTTTCATTTTTCATTCTCAGGACATATTTGAATCTATTCAAGTCAAGACCATTCAATTGTGAACGGAAAATTGCTCCGGGGAAAGTACTCAAAACAGTTTGAATTTAAAATATTATGGCACAAATGTATATTACAATATTATTACATGAATACATCCATGAGTACTACTATAAACAGCTACAGAAGACTAGGTAGAGCTATAAAATAAATATATTGTAATGTTGCCGATACGCAAGCAAACTAGATCCTTGATATTCTTTCCGGCTACTTGATTTTCACATTTTCCTCGTTGATCAAATTCTGAATCCAGAGTCAAGAATAAGCCAGTCAAAAATAAGTTGCGTACCTAAATGGCATGTAAATAATATATTATACAAAACACTACAATTACTAGGAAAGCAGACGAACACACGGATCACTCTCTGAGTATAAACTGTCAAGAAGAAAATAACAAATGAGTTGAAAATTCCCTGAAACATAATATTCTTTTGATATACTATGCATGATAGTTATATTAAAGATGTACTTTTTGTATTTATACTACCGTAACGTATTTATGTATCGTGCAATTTCATTTCCTAGTTTTCCATTTTACTTGCTCTACAGTACAACAACAAAACCAACATAGCATCATCATCGGGAGGAGAACATAAACATTACTTTCTCGGTCAGTGAAAAGTATATGACAAGACCCTACATTAACCCAGCGGTTGGTTTGGATGGATCTGAGAGTCTAGTCCCTGGACCTGGCCTCGTTTGCAAACTTTTCCCGTGCTCCATTTCCACCAGGCTCCAGGCTTATAGCTCCTGCTGATTTTTCAAAAGTCAAAAAGCTGCCTAGAGAAAGTCTGCAAGGACCAGGAAGCTGAGAGAAATAAATTTACTGACTGACTGCTTGTATTTAATAAAGATTCCCTGATTTCTTTCTATTAACATAAGAAACTTAGAGTGAAGTACAATAGTTATACATAATAATAAATAATAGCATACATATGAACATTTTTGTTTCCTCATTAGGACTTTCTCACAATATTCCTTGTTAACAAGATATACTGTGCCATCTTTTCACTAGGTGAAATGAAGGAGGCGTTGTGCTCATCTCATCTGAAGACAAGACCTACCCATATACATACATACCTAAAAAGAAAAATAAGTAGGGAAAGATAATCTTAAATGGAACTGAATTTCTGGCACGGAGTGATCATATTTGTCGTAATCAGTGCTGCAGTACTAAAAATGCTTATTTTTGCTACTGGATTCTCCATCAAGCATCATTGTCAAACAGAGCCTGTCAACTAAAATGTAAACGGAACGACTGAGCTGAGAATAGATCTAGCTTGAAAGTATATAATAATAATGCCTTTGCATTGCATCCGTTCTATTGTGAGCCACTATAACCCACAGGTAGAAAATCCAAAAGTGCTATATGGAAGAAGAGAGATAGAGAGAGTCTGAGTAAAGGTAAAGTAAATACATAGAACAAGCCAAGTGAACAAAGTCAACTCAAATAATAACACGCAACTCTATCTCTCAGCTCATTTGTCTCGTTCCATATACAACAAATTGAAGGGAATGAGAAAGAAGAGACCTGTAATTTACTCAACCAGTCAGGCTGCACCATTGTGCTCACTAAATGAATACATGTAGACATAACGTAATGATATATTATAGCCATTCCAAAATGCTCCTACGGATATTTCGATGACGTAGACAAAGACACAAAGAGCAAGGGAGCAGAAAGTGAACCGTAATGCATAATGCATGGAGGTTGTGCAATACACCATCATCACCCAGATTCTTGCTATCAATGTGTACCGATTAACTCCATATACTCAAGGACATAATATAGGCTTTTTCCAAACATGTATGTATGATAAAAAGTTTAATCCATAGAAAACAAAGATGATGATATTACGATTATTATTAGCCTTACTGCAAGGGAAAGCAAAAAGATTTATTTTCTAGTTATCGTTCTTCCGTCCACCTCGCCTCATGTTATATGCTATAGAACCCTTTTAGTTCATGTGCTACAACTTTATCATATAAATAAGTGTAAGGAATGAATGAAAATACGGGCAAACAGCAATCAAATATATTCCCTTCAGCAGAAGTGCATACTTGATTCATTTGTGTTTCAGGAAACCCTCATCCTTGCCAATTTCGCTCACATTAAAACACTGGCTGTATACGTACTACTTTTTTCTTTTCTTCTACTGTCCTGATTCCTGCTGACTAAGAAAGTGGGAGTTCTTCTTTGTCCCTGGCCATCTTTTTGGAGTAAATTTCCCGCATTTTGTTAGCGGTAAAATGAATGCATATACACTAACGAAATATTTTGAATTCGTGGAACGTTTGTACTGCTGTGCAACAGAGACCACAAACGAACTGACTTCCCCAAATGTACCGGATACAACATTGTGCAAAATCGAAACAATTTGAAACCGCAAATCTTCGTATTCGGTAAAAGACACGAACCCCATGGAATGGAGGTATAGCCAATAATATGCAACTAAAGCAATACTCTCACTCGTCAATGCTTTCATAAAAAGCTTACATGATGTACCGTCAGTAGTTGTGTAGTCGAATACCTATGGACTAGATGAGAGACTCTATGTCGATTGCGCATTCTTAAATGAAATGGTTGTCTGCGAAAGCAATTTCCAAATATTATTGCAGCAATGCAATTTCAGACTTATAACATTCCAATAGGTAGGTAATAATCATGTCTTTATACGCAAAGAGCATCGATGACGAAATGAGCTCAATACAATAAACGATTTTTCTCTGTGCATACATCGACTACCAAGGTTAGAAAGAGGTAGGTTGGAGCAGAGCTGTATGAATTGACAGTATGGTACGGTGGTGGAAAGGAAATATTTATAGCCTTTTGGTAATCGTAAATGGTGATTGTGATACATACGACAATGACAACGGCAACTGCTACTTCGCCGAATGGCAGCCTTAGTACAACTACCAGAATTGGGAGAGACGAGTAGTAGAAAAATAAGTGGTGCGTTGCATATACATACATCCTATCATATCCTGTCCGTAGCAAAAGATCGAAGGAGAATGAGAGCGAGAGAGAGAGAGAGAGAAAGAGAAAGGAAGAGAGAAAGCGGGGAGATAAAAACGTCCGTTTGAGATAGGTATGCTAATAACCTACCAGCCAACCGAGTAAGCAAAACACCTCACTAAATCAGGGCACTGATAGGAGCAATACATACCCAAAATGTGTATATGTGAGACAGAAAGAGAGAATGTATATTTTGGAAGCGATACGAAAATCTCTTCTTTTCTGCCGTTCCTGTACTTTTTATCCTGTGTATATCATATTACGCAAATAGTCTATGTGTTATTATTGTTTCGTCGATGGAACTTAAACGAGTCTATGAAATCATCGCGTGCGTAAATTTTCTTCAGAGAAATTGTGATTTGAAATAACGATATACCCAGGATGAAATTTATTTTTCAACAAATTTTATTAGAACAGATTCAATTCAATTATGCTTATAGAATTGTGTTTCATTAAAGTGAACGAGATAGTTTGTGGTGAACTAAAATCATGAGTCAATTCTGGATCCAACATTTTCAGTCTCATTATAATTTAATAAATCATAATTAGTTAAATGTTTACATTTAGTACTGTACTGGAATTGAATTTCATGAAACCAAAGTATATTGTTGACACCCGCAATGAGCATAGTAGTTGTTGGCTGACCATGAACCGGTTATTATTGCCATTATAACCCGGCCAACTTGTTAATATTGAATGCATTCACAACACACACTCCCATTTTATCCTACCGTTGAATTTTCGTTGCTTGAGAAAAGCTATTGCCTATATTTATTCGTGTGGAGAACACTACATTTTACCTTCATTCATTATAATATACAATATGTATGCATGTATAGTATTACGAGCAAATAGAAAAAGAATGAAAAGAGGGATGAAAAGGGAGACATCCAATTTCTTGTTACTATATAGTACCTACATAAAAAGCCTCATCAAATAAGCTTTTTCTTGCCAATTCAGGAAAGGTTTCGCTACCAGTCATTCAGGAAAGGATAGTTCCTCCGTTATTTTGTTAATACTTGACTGAACGCTCACGTAGTGGAAGTTCAATTTTTGACTGGAAAATACTACATACACACAATCATGATCATGATGATGGTAATGTGATGATACTATGTGTACTATCCTGATGTGTGCGATGGCTTTAACGAGAGACATTAAAATGAACACACACATACACAATGATGAGAAGATGAAAAAGTAGATCCCTGGTGCTCATGCATGTGTATTCAGCCCTTATTCAAATAAGGTCACATGTGGGCTTGCTTTTCACAAACCTACCACACTAGCATCACCGCAATCTGCTGTAGGCTATATACACTCCAGTAAACATCATCCCAGCACTAGCACTGTGTTAATACCCCATCTTCTCGTTTTTTTTCATCCACAATTCTACATTTAATCACGCCATATACACGTACCATCACGACGATAGATAAACGACTATTTTTAAGGTGAATTACCACGCAAAGCTATCACCATATTAGTTTTTTAATCAAGTAGTACTTATAATAATCTGTATTCGACATACAACTATTTTTAAGCTTTTCAGGTATTAAAACACATCCGCACTTGTGTACTTTCTCCATTGTGGAAGAGTAGTCGAGTATGCTAAACAGACACAACCTTTATGTATGTATATTTAACCCTTTAATGAAAATTAGTAGGTATAAGCATGCATGGTTGGAGTTGGTGGATGCTGCCAAATCAATTTCGGAATATGTAGTATTCAGCGGATCTTTATCAATCCTCATAAAAATGTTCACTGGAATACTTCCACAGAATCATAAGTAGCATATTCAGTAGCAGTTTGCCTATTGCATGTAGAACAAAGCAAATAACATGCATGTATCTCACACGATGAAAGCGACAATTTGAAATGCACCATGACCGTCGTCTCTTTTGAGCTTAAGCGGTTGGTAGTAGTGGTGGTAGCAGCGGATAAAGCTCAAGTGCCACTCAGTTTTCTTTTCGTGGGACAAAAAACAAAAAAGATATCCAAAGTGGAAGAAGGAGAGAATTGGAAAGGAAGGGGAAGAGACAACCAGATACTACTGGTAGAGAGATACGATGGGGAAGTGGAACAGAGCGCACACGAGCAGAGTTTTAAAAGTTATATCCCAAACGTAATATAAAAAGACTCTCTTCTGTCTCACTCTGGCAGAAGGAAAAAGGAAAGTCACGGAAATAAAATGAGCGAATGGTAGTGGCTGTATTGTATACGACATATAGCATTGTACAGGATGAATGAGAAGAGAATAGGCACCATGATACGCAATTCAGGGCTATCTCCTGTGAATTCATGATGGGATTAATTACTTCCCAAGTAGCACATTCATCCTTTTTATGCCTAAAAGGTCTATGTAGTCCAAAGCAGGCTGCTGCTGCTTTTACTTGATGAAGAAAAACTTGTTAAGTACAGAGAAAAGCTACACATAGAGACCAGAGGCAGAGAGGTAGGTATGGAACACTACGAGGAGAAATTTTCAACCGGATCTCGTTTCATATGAGATAAGTAGTGTACCTATATGCATGCAAGCAATGGGAGATGAGAGAAGTAAAATCATTTGCAAACAAGTACAGTGATCCAAAGCAAGAAGATATAAATGCATGAACTACTTAAGTGATATAAGAAGCTTTGCAAAGTGGTTTGATTGCTCTTTCTCTCACACTTTTGGAAGAGCGCTGCAATGAACTAGAAGAGAAAAGGTATAAAATCCAGTCCGTTGTCAATGGTCGTACGTAAGCACATGAGAGAGTTAAAATGTGATTACAAAATAACAATATATTATAAGAACATAAGTAAGTGAGAAGAGAAAGAGAGAAAAAAAGAGATAATCCACTGAACCTACACGGGATACTATAGATAGATCACAGAAAATTATTTACTAACTGACAAGCAACCAGACAGACACTATCTCTTGCATACATAGTGGCTCCATTATGTAAACGACTTCCTACTACTAGCAGAACGATTGCAGTTTGCATTTTACCTACCTATTATCATGTTTGTGATATATGGGAATTTTCTACATTTAGATTCCTAACAAGGTTAGTTCATTCTTTTTTTGGTAGACACGTTGCTGGAATTGCCATTGCCACATTGCTTGTCCTCTCTTGAGTATTGTAAACATATCTCTGACGGAATCTCTACGGTTGGCACACGATGCCGGGAGATTTATTATTACAACACACACCACACTGCTGCCACCACTGCCATCAATGGAGAGAAAGATGCTGCTTTTGGAATTGTCTTGCACATACGTTCCATGTATCGTTCATGCCCTCGTACATTATCAAAATGATATTAACCTTTATTACGATAATAAACGTATTTACAGCTTTTTTCGACCACCATCATACCATATTATAGTAGTACCACTGTACATTAAATTATCTGTAATGCTTGTTGATGTTTGTGGTGAGGTGTGCTCTCAGTCACCATATGTGTGTGTGTGTAATAGAGAGAAAGTAAGCACAAAACCTTTACCATAAATATCTAGATTGTTTTTTTTGTGTGGTGAAAAGCCAAAAGCTAACTTTTAATGTCCAACAATTTATAAATGTCTCGTGCTACATTTCTCTGTACGGTTAGGTGCTGTGACGGTATGTATGCAAATATGAAACCGTTCCGGAATGCTACAAAATTTCTTTGATAAAGGGTAATCATACAATGGCATCAGTAGGAGACTAATCATTTCCATTACTTAAAATTATCAAATTTGTTTGTGAGCACACTGGATGTATCATTTTAACTTTATATTTTACACCTCTCCCCATCAGAAAAACCTTTTACCGTAAACAGAATTCCAGAAAATCACAATATGTTTTCATTATCTGATAACCTTGTAGTGGTGCTGTCTTTGTAAAGCTATCATATTTTTATATCAGCTCTTGCTTTCACCGCAATATCTCATATCTGTTCAACTTGAGTATTCCTACACACAAACGGGTATTCACATTTCCTTTCATTTCCATAGATTAGCATCATTATCAGATTACCGAATAGTACACCATTTGTTACAATCAGTAGAATCGTTATGTATTATGCATTATTTGCATGCAAACAACATAAAGAAAAAACTAACCTTGTTTAGCAATAAAATTACCCAGCGTTATTACAATGTACAACAACAAAAAATTACATGTGTGCATGCCATCATCATAGCCATACCAATTTCCGTTAAGTATATCCGTTATTAAGAAGAATGGATGCTTTTGTAAAGTGGCTTCCTTATATTCATATTATGCGTTCAGGAAACAAGAAACACTGCAACTAAAATGCAAGTAGTAGCACACGAACGAACCCGTAAGTGTCTTATCATCCCTACATGCCATGTGTTCCCAAAGTGCGCGTAAATTTTTATTGGAAATGCAATTTTTATGAGAATTTTGGATTAGAATCACATTGCGAGGTTAGCCGGCTGCTTTACCTGGGTTAGACACTGGAGCAATAGCACAGAGAGGGATATAAAATGCCTATAAAGTTTATAGGTAACTACCTATGTTTAGTGAGATTACCATTGTTTATAATAGCAGTATACTTCCTGAATGCAACGAGAAAGTCCTCCTGAGCACATATATATGCACACAATATAATAACAGCTTCAAAAATTCCCTTTGTAATCTGACTTTTGCAACTATATTACAGCGACTTGTGCATATATGTCGGAAGCTACTAATGAGAACATTTTACTGTATAATTTCATGGCTCATCCCTAGTGAAAAATGTCTTATAAAGAAACAACTAATGTTATATTGCTAGTCCAGAACGTAAAAGAAAAAATAAAACGGCTCATTTTCTTCTCCTTGGAATAGCTTCCAAAAATACATTTCATTGTTTCGTAACCCAAGCATACGTGCTTGCTTAAAAATAACCTGATTCTTAATGTGTATTGCATAGAATGGAGTTACAATAACAGTGGTACTTGAGCCATTTTTACAGTTAGTTCAGCAATTTAAATAAAAATATACTAATTAAGAAGCGCATCCAGAGGGGAGTATGAAAACCTCTTTTAATCTAAAGCATCCATATAACTTCATATACTTGCGTTATGCTCCTTCCTATTTACTTTCTCTTTTTTCCATCTCTCTTCTTCTCTTTTGAACCACGTAATCTACTTAATCTTCAGAGTCCTTTTTCTTCAACCAGCAAGCAACGCAACTCTTCAAAGTTCATTCAATTTGACTGGGTTGCTTACTTTGTAGTAGTTGTTCTGCGCTGTATTGTGTGTATAAAGTATGAACTTATAAAGCAAACAAGGAAAGTTAATAAGTAGAGTGCTACCGAGCGAGAGATAAGCGCCAATAGTGGAGATAGAAAAGGCAATGTTTGCGAGGAAGATGAAAAAATATTGCAAAAGGAAGTACGCCAAGATTGTCATAGATGCTATTTCATTCCAGTGATGGGAACCTACACTACACCCATCCTCTAGACTAGACGAGTGAGATCTCATAGGTTCCCTGTTCGAAGTAATGGTAAGGGTTTTCGGTCGTTACCATAAGCCGTTATAATATATGCAGGCTTTATTGTGACGGAAAACGTTATTCATCCTCGGAGAGGTATACCGATTTCACAAAATTATGGTGTCAGCAAAGTCCGGTATAACTTGTCTACCCTATTGCAAGTGCTACAGACTTGGAGATTCAAAGGGAAAAAATATCATTAAAATTACTTTACAACGCACTTTAAAAATGAAGAGAAAAGATTGTACTACTGCATTACTTGTATACTGTGTGCATGCCATTTACTAACGTGGACTTCGTTATGTTTACTTTTTTTATAATAAAATGCAAATAATATCTCAACCATAAGCTGTACTCTGAAACTGCTCATATCGCATCGCTGTAGAGGCGATGAGATTGTAGCGAAAAAACTAGGGAGACTCCTCCAAAAATGTGATGAAGACGCAAGTAATTTACATGTGGTGTATTCTGGAACACACTTTATTACATGTTTACCACTGTTTTATTTTTCTTCTATAATAATAATGAAAAAGATTATGCGAACAAGGTACCAGAAATAGGTAGCTGGGCTGGTAGATAATAAAGTGGGATGTCGTATAGGAGAGATAGTGAAATTCTTGGACATGAAAGCAAGAAAATCGAGACATTGTCGGGTATAAGTTGTATGTATGGAAAGCAAGATAAAAACATGTTATTCTTCCCAAGTTACACACAAAGAGAATGAATTGCAACAGCTGAATTATATACTAGTCATCATAAAACTTAACTTTTAAAAATATACCTAAGCACCTTACATGATAGTATTTAGTTGCCAGTAGTGTGTGTGTGGGTGCCATGTACACATTAGAAAATGAGACAGTGAGAAGTTGGTGATGTGATGATACTGTATATAAAACATACTACACTGGAGATAGAGGCACATGACAGCTAATTTGCTTAGCATATTTTCCCATTATCGTAATCCAATGATGGATACAACAACGGGAGATACACAGGAAATGCTCACGCTATGTACACTTATACAACACGAAAGTATATTAGGAACTGTGTTGGCAGTTTCCACAAGGGAAAGTGAGGGTACTTCCATTCCAGTGCTCCTACCATTATTATTTGTCGGATGACATGCATTATAATATACGATTTGATAAGCGTGCATATTGTAAATACTTAAGTGTGCATTAGTAAATTGGCGTTTTTAGGACGCCAGGCTTTCTGGTCGATTTTATAGTAAAATTATGCTTTTACATTACAACTACTAGTACAAATAACTGTTTATTCTGTTGTAGTACTAGGTAAAACCTTGTCCCATCCAAGCATGAATTTTTGACTCATTCACTCACTTGACATGGAATTTTCAAGGTTTTATTATCGTTTATATTTGTGGTGGTGGTGGATGATGAGGTTGGATGGTTGCCTACTACAGAGAGGAAAATGATGATACATCTAGCAGGGTATTCGATATGACGTTAATGTAACAGCAGCAGCAGGGCCAGAGGAGGTATAAACTACAAAAG
The DNA here is from genome assembly GCA_027743765.1 of Coecobrya sp. COE2. Taxonomy (NCBI): domain Eukaryota; kingdom Metazoa; phylum Arthropoda; class Collembola; order Entomobryomorpha; family Entomobryidae; genus Coecobrya; species Coecobrya sp. COE2. The sequence goes on from JAHZMV010006421.1 coordinate 24,522, forward strand.
GAAAATAATAAAAAGTTTCTAGGAGCCCGCTAATAAATACACGTCGTGTAGTAGACAGCGTATGTCTTGTTGGAAAAGAGTATGTTGAAGGAATCTTTATCACTCTCTTGTCCTGTGTTTGTATGCTTCTTTATGTTCTTTTCAGGTTCAGGTCCCAAATTTTCCATTATAAAATTAAACAGAATATTGCCTTTATCTTGGATCCAGCACGATCCCTTTTTCCCTGATCACATTGTATGTGTGTGTACAGTGTGTGTTTGTCACTATTTTATGTTGCATCACACAACGATGCGTATGATGTTTTGACCTTTTCTGGATCATTTAATGTGTAATTTCATGATATGGATTGGTTCCATATACATTTGGCCTTGAATATCTTTTCCACAAACAGCAAACGGAACAGAGATATATAAACAGATAGATGGATTGAATGGATGAGAGGACAGCAATAACAAGTCTCAAATACATCTTTATAATCTCACAATCTTCAGTTGACCGTTTACATAGGGTCGTTGGGAAACATGCAGAGTGCTTTTCGTTTTCAATTTTTGTTCTACTTCGTGATATTTTCACTAATGATAACTATGCAATGATGGTAACTCGTTAAAACTTTCTCTCTGGATGAGCAACTATGCCTTGGTGGATGTCCCTAAAATAATAAATGCTGATTGCTTGGCGTAAGTTTTGCGGACGAATGGGAGAACTCAACTCGTGGTGGATGGAATTCTGCGGTTTCGTTATATGTACGTAATGTGTTTGTGCAACCAGTGATGTTGATGTTTTAGAGAAAACAGATTACTTCCATTTTTTGCGTGTCCAAATTTTAGATACACACATGAAAAAGAAGTCGGAGAGACAAATGAACAACTTACAGTTAACCAAACAGACCCTTACGACGCTCCTTGATTGCGGATATAGGAGAAGTAGTGGTAATGGTGGCATCACAGCTACTGCTATCATCACCATCACCGCTACTACCTCCACTGCTAGTTCCTTCGCCAATCTCATCATTCCCAGTTTTGGGAATTTCATCCTTCGCACTGACGACAACTCCACTGTCCTCATCATCATCACCAGTAGAAGCATCGCCACCACCGACAGTCTCATCATCTTCCTGCATGCTTTCACTCCCTTTCCCTTCTGCAGTAGTACTCTTAGCACTGCCTTCTCTACTGATGATAGTTGTTGCTGATGAAGTTGTACTTCTTTGACTGTTCCTACCACTACCACTCCTTTCTCCAGTGCCATTACTGATTTTCTGCTGCTTGTTCTGGCCATCTTCAATCTCATCACGAAGAATCTCATCTGCAGGGATGATTCGCTCTGGGCTTTGCATTCTTGCTGTCTCTGGGTCATTCTCATTCCTTTCAGAACCGTCCGGACTATTTCCTCTAGTTCCGCTGGTTGAGTTGTTGCCACTTTGACTTTCTGAAATATTGTCGCCACCACCACCATTCTCTTCACCAGTAACGTCAGTGGAAGTAGCGGTCTGGGTTTCGCTGGTATTATTATTGCTGTTGCTCCCATCATCACCGTCATCTTGTTCCCTAGGCTCAACTGTAGGACTAGAGGATGGGGAGATGGCCAATGGCGGTGAAGTAATGGGCACATCAACGTCATTTCCATTTTCAGCAGGTTTGATGTTACAACCACTTGACTCGTCGTTTTCTCTTGTTTCCAACTCCTTTTCTGGAGCAGTTGGTGTTGGAGAGGCTGTACTAGATGCTGTGGGATCTTGTACAGGGACATTTTCCGTCTCATTATTTTCTTCCCCAGCAGTGCTCTCATCCTTGCTATCTGATACTGAGGCGGTTGCATTGCCTTCAGTCTCTTCTGTTTCAGGTCCTTTACTTTCCTCCTCTGGGCCATTGCTATTGTCGCCCGTAGCAGGATTGTCATTTGGGGCATTTTGCTGGCTTTCTTCATTGTCCTTGCTTGGAACGGATGCTTCATCTTCTGCTGGAGCTTCTGATTTTTGTTCAATTGTTGTAGTTGCATCACATCCCCCCGAAGATTCTTCACCTTGTGGAGATTCTTCTTGGGGCGGTTCCTCTTCATTCTTTGTTTCTTCAGTTTCTGGTGAACTACGAGCCTCAGCTTCTGTAGGTTGGTTTGTTTCAGGTACTTCTTCAGATTTTTCTTCGTTTTCAGGCGAAGGGATCTCGTTTTTAGGCTCTTCGATTGGCTTGTCTTCATCTGGGGGGCTGATAATTTCAATGAGTTCTGAAAGAATATTTAAAAAATACGAATATATTAGAAGTTTGAAATTATAGTTTACAAATTCTGTCGAGCATCATCTAAGATAAAGAATCGTATTTTTAAATTTTAAGCTGATTTATGTATCTGCTTGTATTTAACAAGTATACTATTCATATAAATAAAAGTTTATTCGTTGCAAAACCAATTGTGCACTGCTTTTAGTTACATGTTATTTCAACAACCATTCATACATATTAAGGATAATTAATATTGTAAGTAAATATTCTGTAAAAAAGGTCACACAACACACCTGCTTCGAATACTTTTTAAACTTATCGAGGAAATAGCACTACAACAATAAATATGACATGAAACAACTTAAGTCCAGTAAACCTTGAATGAGACATACATGCTGTCATACGAATTATTACCCACGTCACTCGGGATTGGGGTTAATTAAGTTAGTTTATAATGGGTTATACTACAAAAGCAAGAACATCTCCTTGTGTTCGTTTGTATGCTACTTACAAGTCCTTGTTAGTAGGTAGGTATGTATGGCATATACAACTAACAAGGTTTAAAGGAGAAACATTTTAGTTATGGTTATTATAAGTCTACTTATATATATATATAATATATATAAGACAGTGTTACGGTCGTGAAATGAACTTGTTAGAGAAAAGGATTAATTATGGTGCTGCTGACGACAGATAATACATTTATGATACAATAAACCAGAAGAAAGAAGCAGTTTCTTGTCATTGCATGTAGACAAGAAGCTTTATTGCTTTGTCACGGTTCTTACCTACTTATAATACTGCGATCTTTACTTGAAGAAATAATATTAAGGTAGATTTAATGAGTGGCTGGTTTGGGTAGTGCAGTAGCATAGTGGTAGGTAGGTAGTTAGTAATATTCCATCTTTTGTTGTCTTTGGATTCTAACGTCCTTGAATAGAAGAAAATGTTGTTAAATAACTTTTTAGGCTTTAACAGGTTCTCCGGAGAAAGCAGTGGTTGTTGGGAATGTAGTGTGGAACCTCTACGCAATAACTTTGTAGGAAAACTAGTAATACCATTGTTAATTTTTTTGTTACAAGTTATATCAGCATCATGTTTTGTATATGGTATCCGTTTTCCAACTTTCTTTTCCCTTATATTAAGCCAGTTTCCTTTGTTTTCAAACAAAGGATCATGCTTCATCTGTTTTTGAAGACCACAGTCTTATTTTTTCATTTTGTTGATTCCATCATCGTCTTTGGCACAAATCAAGAAATCGATCACTACCACTGAGCTAAAAAGGAATCTTAGCTTTCGCAGCACATTGTCCTTGTTAAATCCATGTTAAACGTCTCATCTTTGTGAGAAAATCTCATACAATACGCTATATCTCTTTGTAAGGCAAATATGTAGTTCCAGTTGGATATACAGATTTTCTACAGTTTTTTATACAATTACAGCATACTATTCACAAATAAACGGAACCGAATTAGATATGCTCGTCCAAATGTTCTGCCCATGTATAATACGCGACAATATTCGTTGAAAATTTTATTTTTCATTTTTGTTTCATCTTTCATCTTTTAGGTAACTAATCCAAGCCTTCAGCTCTAAATCATCATCATCATCCACACAAACTGAAAGCTTGGCTTTATCGAAGAGAGAAAAATGGTAAAATGTCGATGTATGCTACATTTTTAATAAAATGAGTGAACTTATCTTCGTTTTTCTTACAAATTTTGCCCTATTACTGCTCGCACTTCTCCATTTCATTCATCGTCATAAGCGAAGGAAGGAAAAGCTTTATAAGCTTCTTCTATCTCTCTCTCTCTCTCTTGTTGAAGCTAAAAGAGCAGGATGAAAGGGATAATGTAATAATAATGTACTTACTCACAATCCTACATAAAAAATGAGAAAGAGAAAAAAATAGCTGAACAAGGAAGGAAAGATGAGAGCTAAATCATCATCATCGCCAACATCATACTTTCTCACGGCGCCGCTGTTTTATACTCATACGCATTGAATATGCACACCTGTGTGAATAATAGAAATGCTCTGGGGACTACCTCTCGTGGACATGGTTGCAAATGAAGCGAATCTTTGAAATACATGGTACAACACATTCACACAACAAGAGCACACGACAACGAAATGGTTGATTGCGTGCAAGTTGTATTAGATTGGGTAGGATGGAGCGTGCGGACCTGTGAGTAGACAGCCTTGATTACCACATTAGTAAGTAAGTAACCATAAAAAGAAAGCTTGTTTGCTTTTTACCACCGCCAGTAAAATACAAGAAAGTGAAAGGTAACGCTAATGCAATAATGCCAACAATATACTTTACACACATAAAAAAGAAGTAGACGTATCGTGATCCTAGAATCCGTTTTTTTTTTCTTCCACCTTTTCCATATAGAATATGTATGCAAACCTTAAGAAATGCACGCTTCACAACAGCAAATCCATGTCCTACCTGGTACTCTTCTCTATTTTTCAGTTCCCATTCTTTTCCACGATGTGTATTACTTAGAAAAGAATAAGCGTAGTGGGTTCTGTGCTTTCACCAGTCACTATCGAGTCCCATTAAATGTACATGTTGGTATTTATAGATTTTTTCACGGGTGACTGGTGAAAATATTTGTACGAACGGCCTATATTTATATTTTGTCTTACACTTACAAACTCTATTATATTGAGCTAATACAAACTCTCATACGCTATATGCCAAAATCCATTTGGATTAGGTCACGAAAATACCAATAGCCATTTCCCCACCGCTCCACCACAAGAAGTGGTTTTGTTCCATGATAGAAATGAAACTATCACAATCAGCTACTGCAATCGGTATAAAAACGGAGAAGGTGAAAGGCCAGTAGTATGATAGTGATAATGAATTGCAATTCACGTTCTCAAAGGGTCGCTCGATAACGATACTATGCATATAACCATGATAATCTATTACATTACATGGCTACTACTCTTAGCGAACGTGTTTGGGGATATGTGTGAGTTGTTTGTTTGAGACTAAAAGTAGATTTATGTTCAAAAATGTAGTACACGTGCATTGATGCACTAACAAACCAATGTTGCCCTCTGGGAATACAAACTACGAATAAGAGAGAAATCTCTCGAAGTTGTGCAAGCAATTAGTGTCAAGTTATTGTTTAAAATATTTGCAAACTAAAGTTTAATGAAAGTTATTGTTCTTATATTGTATTTTGTTCACCTAAATTCAGTTCAAAAAATTCCGGATGACCAATCTGTCAGCCTAAAGTTAGCCATAAATATATTTAGCAATAGGACAATTTCACCATCCGTTCATTCTCTTTGTTGAAGACATGTAAGCAAGTGTATATACATACTACCTATAGTATATAACTTAGGTAATAAATGATGGGAACAATTCAAACTATAATTTTGGGTTGCTTTCCACCTTTGCCCACATCATTATTTCTTTAATCAACCCTATAATTAAACCGGATACATAGGTAAAGTCAAAAACCAAAATAACAAAAGGATATGAAAAATATAACAAATATGAAATAGCCAACTTCCAGATGTTGTATGTTCGTAGTTTTATTGTTAGATTTTTACTGCGATATGTATGCGTTCATGGGGCTCAACGAACCGTTAAGATATATACTGCATATTACACCTTACTGCAACACAAGGGCTTCGAACTTTCTCCGTAAGTACAAAGCGTGCTATTTGAAAGTCTTAATTACAACCTTGTCTTCTCTTTCCAGACCTAGTTACTTCAGTCTCAGCATGATAGATAAACGATGGAACGAACCAAGTATGCTTTGAGAGGAGTATAATATTACTACTTTGTGTAATAGACACTTTAGATATCATGAATAATAAAATGATGAGTCAAGTGAAACATAATACGGCTCGGTTCTCATTTCTTTCATGACAATCAATAATTTTGCGTTTTGATCTTCTGCAAAATCTAATAAACAAAAACTTACTACTACTCTGGATGGCTAACAAACAGCACGCTTTTGCATAATAAAGTATGCCGTCATCATAGCCTCCGGAAACAAACGAGTTCTTAAATTCTTTTAGAGACGAGGAGAGTCCATTACGATAAGAAGACGCCAAGACGGAAATCATATTATGTTTGTGACACCAATTTTGCATTTTCTCTCTAATAACATTTTTCATTATCTCATTTAATTTGATTTTTTTTCATTCCATACATACATTTAGCATTCCACCCTCCTTCTCTGTTGCTCGTATTCCGTATATATCCCATAGAGGTGTATATATAATAATAGCTTTAACTAAAAACAAAAACAACACTAAAAAGTAAATTTTTTCTATCAATCATTTTAAAACCCAAAGTTTATCTTTAACTGCTGTTCTGCAAAGTAAACATGAGAACACGCTTGCACACGCAGATGGTATAACAACATTTGTAATAATACGACCAACACTTTTCTTCAGTCTAAAGAAAAATTGCATTTTCAACTTTCCGCTTCGTTCTAGAGGCTGAAACTAAAAATGAAGGATTTTCAGAAAGATATATCTATACTTTTCACTTCCTGCTCAAAGCAGAGAAGGAGACGCTTTGAAAAAAGTGAAACATTCATTTGGCAAGATGGTCTAACCAAAGAAAAAAGTGTATCCTCTAAATCTGAAACGGCTCCAGCATCATTTCTTATAAGAAAATGTTGCTTTGCCCGCGCTATCCAACTTGCTACATCTATAATTGGTTCTACGACAGGAAATTTGTAATAATATTGAGCACAAAAAAGAATACTCGTTTCCCCTATTTTCTTTATAATCCTTCACTTAATAATAAGTGTCTGGACATATTATGTGAGTTATACATACATACAATATACATAGATATGAGCGAGTGAAAACAATCACACAAGTGAAAACTTTCTTCATTAGCTTCCATATATCTTCTTGTAACGGAGCCCTCAGGGGTGATACACACTTTTAAGTAGCATAATGTACACTGACTACCCATGTAGATGTAGGGGCAAACACTTTTTTTTAGAAAGAAAAAGACATTTTTAAAAGTCGCACATACATTTGCACAGTTCCGCTTCTAGCCCTGTGTCTTTTCATTTCTCCCTTACTTTCTTTCTCCGTTATGCAGTTTTACGCAAAAAAAACTTGGTTTTCAAACGACCACTTTTTGTTTCTTCCTTCTTATCGGCTATTCCACAAAGTACAATATAATACGTTGCATGAATGTATGCGACACAAGTTGGGCTTAACCTATTTTCTTTCGGTGCTGCGGTCTATTAACAAAAAACATGAGCGCCAAACTGCATACGACTTATTCATTCAACGATGGCGAGTGTTGAATACTATTAGTTGAGCCTATTACATCTGCCACATTCAGGGAGTTTTTAAGTTGAAAAAAAGCGACGGTGAATCTTGGGCAACAAAAAATACCGCTTTTGTGCGTAGGTATTATATAACTAACTATTCATTTGACAAAGTCGAGCCCGCAGGTACATTCACTTAAGGTGCATTGTCAAGAATAGATACTCTGCAAAACTTGTTGGTGCCAATTATATAACTTTTTCGCCTCTGATACAGAACACTGAATATAACGGTGAACCTTTTGTTTCCGAAATGGAAAACACTATGAATGAATGAGCCTTTCCATTTCTTACAACGACTATTGTTATTATAATGACAGAATACCATTTTCTCCTCATATTCTACGAATACATCCTCCATTGAAAACCCTGTGGCTGTAAATTGCCATTTTTTCGTAACGCAAGAGAAACCACAGTTTCACTTATTATAATGTTTCTCTAAGTCTCTCTCTTTGTATATCAACAGAGGTAGTTGGACAAGTCCAACCCGCACAAAATTTGCTACCATTGCCTTAAAATGTAACCCTTGTCAAGTTCCGTTTTCCCCTTGCCTTTCAGTCTTTCTTCCTTTTGTCCTCTTTTCTCCAGCAAAAATATGAAACCAGCGCTCCTTTCTCTTCCCCTATTCATTTATCATCTGGACAACTAGTAAGGCTATTAAAACCGCTATAAAAATATTGTCAATTTAGGTCATTGCATACTGTCAACTTCATACTTCATCCGACTTATGAAGTCCACACAAAAAAAGACATTCCAACGTTTTAAAAGCCTTTGCATTTTTTTTTCATCCTTCCAACTTGAGAGTGAAAACCAGAAATGACAATAATACACTCTTTTCGTAATAAAAAGGTTTTCATTTCATCTGACAGGTATGCCTTGCATTCAGGGACGACGACAATCGTGTCATAAGTACTTTCAACTATTCAAATTCAACTTATTAAATACATGAGTTCTCTATATTTATATGCTTTTTGCACATTTCTATTATTGGATATAGCTATATATGTAAATCTCATTCCATTATGGGGAAATGTTCGGTACTCCTACAGGTTTCGTATATTTTGTACTTCTTACATTCAAGATTAAATCCATCATCTTTTTGCGGGTAACAAAAATGTAGGAGTTTTAGTAGAAAGCTGGCCGGTATGACCTACTTCCATCACCAACCATGAAACCATACATCTTCCGAGAAGTATTTTTTGGTACTTTTACTTGGAAAATGTACAACAACCAGGAAGTATTCGCTGGGAATAATGGACATTGAAGTAAATGCCGGTATTGGGGAAGCTAACTAGCTATTTGTAATCTATTTCATGTGTAACTTTATGCAGACCTCGATTATTGCATACAAGACAAGAAAAGTAGAAAACGTTTCGTAAAAATGAATAAACTTTTAGTGAGAGAACCTCCGACCACTTACAACTTGGTTGAAGTGGAAAAGAATCGACGAGATTTCTTCTAAAGATGGCTGTGTAATACGAATAGTAGGTATACGAATGTGTGCACATGATATTACATTTTACAATTTTATTTCTTCTTTAATGCTCAACCCAAGGCAGCGGAAAATCGTAAAACCCAATGAGCGTTCAAGTGTCTGTGTGTGTGCTGAATTAAAGATACACACATAAGCTGTTCAAGTTGTAATCACATCATTCTTTATAGGTTGTGTGTGATGTACTAGACGTACAAGGCTTTTAACTTTGTAGGAAATTCAGAAAACTATAAAATTTCCTATAATCTCGCAGAATTGTTCGTTTTGTGTTATTAACTACGCATGGTTGATGGCAGGATTTGGTTATGGCATGGCGTACCCAGTTTCACTATTATTTGTAAAGATCAGGAATAAAAGGATCATCGATCGATATAAAAACTTTAGAGTTTAAATTTAAAGTTAAATACTTTCTCTTCGAGGTAATGTATAGATTTTTGTTGTCGGGCAGGCGGTCAGAGATTTGGAAAAGTCAGAAAAGTATTTTATTGCTGTAACGTTGTCATTGATATACCGACTGACGATGCCACAACCACTAGTCCAATCGTTTGCTCTGAATCCACGAGTCATGATGATTGTTGTGCTTCATGTTCAATGGTGACTTGTGTACACGCCGACAAACGAAGGGCACAATGATGCAATACTAAAATGTCTACTTTTTCTATAGCAAACAGACTTCTCGGATGCGACTATGCGACCGTCTGACTACAAACCGATAAGCAATATTTTAGGTTCTTTTTTTCCTGTGGTAACTTAATTTTATTATAGGTAGGTTTTCCGTCTTTCACACTTTTCTCCTTTTCAGCAGGAGAGATAGTGAGAGAAATGTTCTTATTGGTTTGTGAGAAATAAAGACGTGTACAAGAAAGAATAAAAGAAATCGAGTCAATTGTGTTCCAGCCTTTTTTCAGATCATTGTCGAGTTGCACCGTTCGAGATGTTTTTATATCTATGACAGAACTAATCTTATAGGAAATATACACGTTGCAGCGACCAAACTGAGTTAAATAACTTGTATCCATATTCCACACCTTTTATGTATATGGTTTGGAATATTTTTGGAAGCCTTAACATTAAACGATTTTACGTTCTATATGCTTTGGTAAGCTTTCTGCTACACTATATGCTGACATTGATAAAAGGGATGTCCACCCAGGTAAATTCCAATTTCATCGGAACTTCAAAGGTAAAAAACGACTAGTCCCAGCCAAGATTGTTTTGTCTTGGCTGTGCTTCTCTTACAAAATCAATGCATTCTATAAAGGGAAATTCATTTAAAAAGGTTGACCTAAATATAATGTGGAACACTTCACGGTGAAGGACACGTTTCCAATGATAATGAAAACATGTTAGACTCAAAAGCGTTTGTTCACACACAGGGACAGCTTTTACTTCACACAATACAAAGAAGGTTTACACTTTCCCCTTCTACCTTACCTTTCTTGGCACTACACTAATATTTTTACTGCATATTAAAAAATACATTTCATTTGAGTTGCTTCATTGCATTAGAAGATTGGGTTGCTATATCTATCTTAACAATTTATCATTGAATGTGGATGTTATTTGCGTGTCGTCCAATTTCCTTTTTGTTTGAATAAAAAGTGGATTCAACTTTTTTTTCGATAGAGTTGTTTGTACTCGATATAAACTAGAAAACAAAAATAAATATAAGGAGACAAACTTTTATTCGTTACCTTTATTTATATTGGCATCTGAATTGTTAGACTGATGATGTGCGCTCCCGTTTTGCGTCGCAGCCGCAGCGCTATTTAAGACTGTTGCAGCAGTCTCTTTGCTGACTCCACATCCCATGGCCACATTTGTTATTTAGCTTTGACGCTTGTTTATACATATAACATTTTATGCGTACGAAAGACGTTTTTATACTACTAGTTATACAGAAAGCACCAAGGAAAGTAGTAGTAGATCATATAAATATATTATGCATGTATATATATATGCTCGTGTTGTTGGTCGTTCTTTTCTCTAAAACACACAGCCGTAAGTAATGTTTGTAGCGTATACAGACAAAAGGATGAAAGTTATATATAACGTGGGACGGCGAAGGGAGCAGAATTGATTTTTCGAAAGTTTTAGTTCACTAAATAGATCTGTTACGGAATTTTCTCCAATTATATTCTGCCTGCGGAACTTCTCCAGCATCAGCATCGAGCAAGAAGGATCGTCATATTAAAATGGTAATACGTTCATGTGTGTACTTTTGGTTTGAGAAAGCGCAAAAACTTCACAATATTGTAAATAGTGCCAGCATCACCTTATAAAATAGTTTGATAATCAGCTATAATGACATTTCGCATTTTCTCTTCCTTCTGTGGGATATTAAGGCAGGATTTTAAAGGCATTTTTTCGGTGGTAGGAATAATGAAAAACTTTGGCTATAAAGTTTTGTTGGAGGGAGACGAGCAAAAAGGACGGAATATTATAGTGTGTGGTGATGGCTTAGTCTCTGGTTTCCAAGATTTAACCAAAGTCAGAGCTGCACAGCAGGTACATTAAATAGTCTCTTTGTTTGAAGTTGATGATGATAATCTTCTTTCCTGTGAGAGGGGGACAAACGAACCCAATGTCACTTTTGTAATATGATAGCTTTTGTTATAGCATTGAGATTAGCATCTGAAAATTTTGTTGATGATCACAATGTTGGTAGTAAGTTGCATAAAGTTCTCGTTTGATGTATAAAAAAATTCTTTCGATCAGATAACAGAGCTGTTTGATAATTATCGGTTCCACGATAATGACATCAAAACTTTCAGGTTCAATAGTAAAGTTGTCCTTATATATAATGCGTGTTGATATATATTCTCCGCTTTCTCTTTCTCGGATGATTACGAGGAGATAGGTGGATGATGATATTAAAACATTATCGTAAATCTGTCCTATTCAGGAAGCACAGGGAAAGACAAACAACATACAATACACAGACAAGAAGGAATTAATAACAAGTCGCAGGAGTGGCAGAAGAAGGTTGTACTTGTTATGTCACAGACAAAATAGATGGGATGGTGTTAGTTTCGTAGTACCAACTATTGCTAGAAAAGTCATACAAAACACACAAGTTTGAAACAAGCTATCTTCTAAATCGTCTTGTTTTTGGTGAAAGTAGAGAAAGAGAGTGAAAGAGTCACAAGGACAATAAAGTAAGTTTGTAATCTCTCGCCTTCCTTACTTGACCCACTGTTATATGGTTGTGTTGTTGTCAAATCTTCTTTACACGACAAGTCTTTCTAACTTAATTATCCCAATTTTTTATCTGAGAAAAATATATACACATAAAACAAGTTAACCAAGTTTAGGTTTTACTCATGAACGCTGCTTTCTTTACGATGTTATCAGCACAATTTAATTTTCAGTTGGGCTTTCTTTAAAAATCAATCCCACAGACGGGAAAAGTCTGAGTTTGAAGAGTAATTAGCAATAAATATGTTTTCTTCGTCACTGGAGTAGAATTCTCGTGTAGAGAATTCTCTGTGCTGCTGTGTAAACTGTCAGCGAAATTAATTCAAAAAGAGAAAAGTCACATTCTCGAAATTGTTACGCAGAATAACAAATGCACAAATTCTCGTACAAAGTACAATAATAGTGTTAGTTATTTAAGCAGTTTATGGACGTCTATAAACCAGAACTCAACGCCTTAGTGCTTTCACAAATGCTGACACAATTTTCCTTTCCTATATATAATTTGCATGCGAGAATAAGTCATGCTAGAAGTCAGAATAAGTGACTCGCACACGCTTAGGTAGCTAAGTTGGAATACGAGCGAAAATATCGCCAACATCAATAACGGCAGCAACACAAATAATATTACAAATGTCCCAAAGCTATATTTATTTTGTTTTATCCACAAATATTGCTTCTCTGCTAAACAAAGGCCGAAGAAGCGGAGTTGTTTCGTCAAATATTAATCAGGCTTTGTAATGGTAAATACGTAAGATGATTTCTCTCTGTAAAGCACTTCATTTACTAAATGGAATATTCCGAATTTTAATCAACACAATGAAAACTTTTTTTCACAAATTAACCCTAAAATCTTGTCAGCTTCTGAAGGCTTTCAGAAGTCTTAAAACATTTCAAGATTCACTGTGACACAAGCTTTCTCTTTCTTATTTGTCTGTAACGCAGTCTAAACGTCAATCTCCTTGATCCTTACATAGTTTTCCCAAGTAGACGGAACGACCAACAACAAACTAATGATGCAATTTGTTTCAGAGACATGCCAAAGCATACGCAGAAGTGGGCAGGCATGAAAAGAACTTTCACCTGCAGTCACTGGCCTTTTGGATATTAATGTCCATGCATACTACTATAATACCAATACCACGTCACGTATGTGTCTACAAGTGTTTTTTTTTCAAAACTCAAAACGTACTTGTAATATGTTTATATTGGTCCTGACTGGACAAGGTATATGGACGGCGCGACGGTGGTGAATAGCATGTGTGGATGCTACATCTACTTTAATAAATATTTTTGTTTGATTTTACGTACACATGAAATGTAATAATAAATGCTTACATGTAGATATATACGTTAGGTAGGTAACTTCTTTAAGTGATTGATTGCAAGGGTACATTGTTACTCCACTTCATTTCCCAAAGAACTCGTATTTTGGATGTACCTGGTGTATAGGAAGGAGTCCTTAACTTGAGCTTCCATCAAACGATAACAACTGCAGTTTACAATCGCAATAAATTAATTGCGAATATGTTGTTGTTCATTTGAAGAAAGTAGGAATGTATAAGTTTAAATACGAAATGGGCAGTAGTGGTGGCGTAGTATGAGCGGATATCTGATATAATGCAGGGGGTATACTGTTCATAAGAGGCTTTTTTATATAATTGTACGAACGATTATGTACCGAGGTGGAGAAGGTGGAGTGGAAGGCAGCCGGTGCACCATCGCCATCACAATGATTACCGTGTGTGAAACATGGAATAGCGAGTGGAAAATGAAAGCGTTTTGTAATGTAATTTTATAGGAAAGGTTGTCATTGTTGTATTTGAGAGCAATAAGTGGCTATATAAGAACACACCAATGACACATGTAAATAACAAAACAACAACGTACAAGTGGAAAACTAGCCTGTTTAGTTGGAAAGGGAGTGTGGGCAAGCTAACAAGTTTATTTTGAAAACTTCTTTTCTTCATTCTAAATTGCCTATTATACAAGTTGTTTATTTATTAAAAGAAATGTATGTATAATGGACCCACTATCGAACACATCGTTGTTAAAAATCGTATCTTAATATATTATGCAAAATCCAACTGTCAGTTCTAGTGGCTTTATGTAACAGACTTAATAGGTACGTAGATTCTGTGAACAAAGCGGAATTTTGAATTAGGAATTTTAAGCTGTGTCTTACATTGTTCTCAAATGTTTCTGTCATATATGTTAGGGTACTTACTCACTATATCTTCCTACCTCGGGATTAGTTGGTTGATTGCATAATAATTTCAGCAGAAATGCTTAAACCTCTATTACCTAAAATTTAATCTACCTAAATTCTACCCATTCCGATATAATATTTGGTGAGACTAAATCAGTTACCCGAGGCATTTAGAATCAACAAGGTATTTGACCCCCTGGGGAAAGCTAACTTTGCAGATGATGGACGGAAGGAATGTGTTAATATATATTTCAATGGTCCATATCTCTGATATGTTTCGTCTTCCGCGAATAATTAATTATTATCTTAATTATTATTGTATTAATACATGTTCATTTATTAGTTAAAAATAACATGGACAAGCAACATAATAAAATAAAATTGATTCTACTTGTCCCGTTCACTTCCCCTTAAAAACAAAAGGTTAAAATGTACCATAATTTGTTAATAATCTTGATTCGGCCACATAAACTGAAAGTTGCTTTTTATATATTAATATGCTAGCAAAACGTCCACGTTGTAATATGTGCGGAGTTTTGCGTACAGGGGGCTTTTACTGGTATAGTTCCAAAGTCAATTCCCTAGATGCTTTTTTATGTTTTTGGATGTTTTAAGTTCTAGCTCTGCTGAATGTCACAAAAGAAATAATTTAGTAATGAAGCTATCGAACACCCCAGTCGATAGTGACTGCATGGAATGGGCTAAGGCTTTTCCTGTAACATTATTTTTCGCGTTTATAGCTTTTCACAATGAAAATTTTATGAACTTACATGCATGACAAGAGTTAGGAAAAAATTGTGGAATATAATGCGGTAGGAGATGGCTGACCGTTTCACAATAAAAGCAACCAAAATGAAGAGCGTTTTTTCTGAGTAATTCACATTTCTAGTTACATCAAAGAAACCCGGTAGTGCAACAATCCCACCCTGCCTCTCATACAGTGTCGTTTGGAGAGCTAATGAAGTGAAAGCATGACATGTAGTGGATGTGTGTGGTATATATAGTCATTCACAAGTTACTCATATATTTATATTGTATAATCAGTCATACTGTTACCATTAACGTTCCTTTGCAAGAGGTAGTTTTGCAATCTTGTAAGTGATTAAAAAGACTTGAGCATTGGTGATAAAATAAAATAAACAAATAAAAAGTCTGTAGAAAATAATGATTGTAGTGCATAACTATATCGGGAGTAAGTATAAAATACAATCAAGTGAATGAACTTAAATGACTTTTACGAAAATGGATTTCATGTAATTTCCTCGAATAAAAAAGTGCAAAACCGGTAATAGTAATAGCGGAAGGGTATTAGATGTCATAAAACAAGGAACTATGAACCCAGGACAATAAATCTGCTTTCACCAAACATAAATTTTGCATGCAGTGCATATAATGATCATAGAAGGTGATTTCAGTTTCTAAAATCGTTAACCTCTGCAATGTCGTTAACTCACCACACGTGGGACATACTGACGTCAATGAAAATTTACACATTTTTCTTCAATTCCCTGTAAAAACTGTCAAGAAATTATATTGATCGCGTTCTGCTGACAACTGCAATAAAAGTTGTCAAAATGCGCTGAATTAATATTTTCACCGCAGTGCAAAATTCCCGAGAATAAAAACTATATAGCCTGAAGTACAACCCACGCAGGGTTTAGGTAAAAAAGGAAATGTTTGTTTTTGGCCACAGGACATTGACCAAAACATGGCCCTTAGAATTGCAGAATGGTTGTGCCCGATAGAGCCAATATATTTATTTATTTACTTTAATGTGGTGTGTCCTATTGCCGTTAGCAATGCAATAGATTAATGACAAAGCCGTCATGTCACTCATTGCACTTCATTAGTATTACTCAAGTACTTTCAGTTTTCCACTTCTTTCCGCCTCCACGTACTCCAACTGTAAGCTGGGTCCATTAACTTTCACTATATTCGTTCGGTAAAATAAAAATCGTTCGCAGTATAAAAGGAAGCCTCTGAGGGTCGAGAAACTGAAGTGCAGCTAGTCGAAATCGAATCAACCCCTTCCATTAATTTTTGTTATAAATGACATATAATAATATGGCACATATATTATTCTAACAATTATGATATAATCATAGATTGTGTATGTATATTTGAGGAGGGTTAACTAACTATCCATTGTGTAGTGGCCAATTATTAACCTTATAGCATGCTATAAAATGGAATCGTTGATTAATCGAGAAACGGTTCACGGGAAAAAATTAAGACGAGTTTCTCCAGCTATGTATGTATATAAGATATAATACATAATACAATGCCTAGAGTATTTCCGTGTAGTATGGGTATATTATAAATGCAAGTTATGCACCATTTCCAAAATATATGGTAAGGTAAACTACCCGATTTTTACTTCCTGGGATATTGTCATTCATTTTCTTGAAAAATGTTCCAGTTGTTCCCAAAATAAAATGGCTGCATCATTAAACGCAAATATACTTTTATATTACAAGATTTTAATAGAAAAAACAAAATGCACGGAACCTACCTTTATAGCAAGTTCCTCAACGGTCATACGCATAAATACACAACATATTGCCCAAGCATTATATAAAAACCCATAAAAACGAACCGACGACGGCCCAAGGTGCAATGAACGGCAGTGACGAAAACAGATTGGAAGGAGAGATTTCTTTTTGCAAATATGGGATGTGCGAACGAATGTACTTGTATTCAAAGGTAACACGCAAAAGCATTGTACCCAAGAACCCAACTCCAACATTTATTGCACAACAACATAACATTTTTCTCCAGGAAACGCCACACAAGACGTGGGATTAAGTAAACGGGATGTTTGAATCTCTACCGCTGAGGTCAGAAACGAGGGCTGAAGAATGTTGTGTATTGAACCATTTGCATTCCAGCGAAGGCCATTAAGTGAGGTTGACGAGAAAGGCAGCATTTTTCGTTTGCCCAACCTCTGGATAACTGTATATTTTTGGGTTAAGAAAACATTCATGAAAGTTTATTTTATTATTGAAATGGGATAAATGTAACATTGTGACAGTTTTATCACTAAAGTGTGCAAAAGTAAAAATAATTAATTTGGAATATTTCAACAGCAAGTATTTGTAGACCAAAAAACTTCGATTTCACTATTTTAATTTAAGCGATAATGTCATCGCAAGGAAATGTCAGGAAAGACATTTAGCTACTTAATAAATTAAAATATATTATAGGTTTTGTTTCAATGCACAATAAATATAAAATATAAAAGCATATTTATGTAATACAGGTGGGATGTGTTCCTTGCGTGCGTGTACATGCAGACAGGCATAACACCGTTTTTATTAGAATCACGAAGAAAGTAAAAGATTTTACGGAGGAATGTAATATACTTGTACAAATGTGCATAAATAGCATGTACTTTATGAATTATTATTTATATTACCTCTCCAACTCTCTTATTTACATCACGATTTTACTTTCAACTACGTACAGATTGATTTCACTAGTTGTGTTTGCGCACTGACGATTGGTTAAATCATAGGTAATGCTAGAAAGACTATAAAAACACTGTACAAGACAATTAAACACGTTGAACTAAACTAAAAGAATTTTTGCTGTTGCACATTAGGTGTCAATTTTTACTGTTCATCCATGTAGGAAATCATTCATATAAGAGTACCATACAAATTCCTATAAACATATAAACCGTATACGAGGGGGAGGAATCCATAACATAAAAAATAAAAAGAACCTATCAATCAATACGGAAACAGTTAACATTGTCACCTATATGTTTAATGTTGCACTGATCAGTACGTCCCACTCAGCTATTTTCTGTGTATGTGGTCTCCCCTATTCTTATTGATATTACGTTACTTTTAGTAAATTTGGTTTTTGTATCCGATCTTATAATCATAACCCACAAAGAAACCATACTGCCCGTGAGTATGTAATATAAACAAAAACAAAATTTGCACAGCTCACACGTGGGTCTACAAAGTTTCCTTCTGCATTTCTCCGTCGTGGTTAGGCCAAATGAGCATGCTACTACACAAGTAGAATTGCACAAGCAGCGGGGAGGAATGTGGAATAATAAATTTATTACTTGTTAATATTTTAGAAATCTGGATCCACCTAAATAGATTGGAACAATATTATATGCCAGACGGACGAAGGCAACTTGTTTTTATGAATATCTCACTACGACTGGTAAAACGCAAGCTGGCAGCGTTTTTGTCGATTGAAGATTGTGAGATAGAATCAAAGTCAACTGGATCGTAGTTGGCGATTTCGATCTACATATTAGCCACACTTTTGCCATACCTATTGTTATTAATGGAAAGAGAAAGCAAAAGGCAAAAAAAGAAAACATTTTTCGTTTGTACAAGAAAGGAAGGTAGGGACAATGTTGAACAGGTAAAAGTACATTTTTTCGTTATATGTAAATACTGGCAGGGAGTACTGCATATTATGGCTATTATTGTAATAAATTGTGAGAAAGAATCGGGGCACAAAACGTCTGTGTGGAACAATAATAATTGATGAAATGCATGCATGTATTTAAGTAGGTATATATAATATCCCCAACAGGATGTGATAATGCTTATTAAATCTACCTTTCTAATGGACTAGTTATGACTTATAACAGCGTGATACAATAAAAATCTGGGCCATTTTATGCCTATCATATTGTGAGTGTACAACCATTTAGAGAGATTATCGGTGAAAGTTTGACTTTTTATATGGTGCACTGTGTGAATGAATACACGAATGTATATTAATGTTCCTTTGTTGGTATTCTTCCATTTGAATTTTATAGTTTATAGTACATGTTAAGTTTGATGGTATACCTACATAATAAATATACACATTGTATTGTTCAGTAAATGCATGAGAAAATTGTGCTTTCTCGGTTGTGAATATTCATAACAGGAGAGAAGGACGAAACGAAAAACTTTGGTGGTATTCGGTAAAGTTGGTGTACACGTTGAATGGTGTAGTTTTGTTATGTTATGATTGTTCTGCTGTTCGTTTGGGTGTCATGTCCATGTCACACTTTTTGTGTCAGGGAACAATGTTAAAGTTATACCGTTCTCTCCAAGCCATGTATTTCAGATTGATACTACACTAGTGCAAAAGCTTTAATACTGACAACTGACAAGCGAGTTCCTTAGCATTGTTGTAATATTAGGATTTCCATGCTTTATTCTGCTGTCAGTCTTTTTACACGGCTATATGATTATCGCGTCCATTATCTTTGGACATGGATGGAGGATGTAATAGAAAACTTTTTTTAGTGTGGAACGGTAGTTGTATGAATGAATAGCTACACGAAAGTGTAGTTCCACATCGACAATGAATAGATTTTCTCCAGTAAACTGGGTGAAAAGTGGTGGTAAGAAAGAATAAAATGGTTTGCGTGAAGTTTCTGGAGATATATTTTGTTTGTATGTAGTAGTAGTGGGCATCAATGCTTCAAGTTTTAGTTGGACAGAAAATTTCCGAACTATTAATAGGACATGGATAGATGCCTATTTATACAGTTGCAGAAGTATTTTTATCCTGTTTGGCTGTTAGAGAAAGTTTAACATTAGTTTAGCCTGTAAGTTTGCATGCATACGTGGGATAAAATTAGTTGCTTCAAGCTTCCTAATAGACAGACAAAACGTCCAGTACACCTTGCTACAATCATTCAAAGGCTTTGTATATAGGTATATAGTTTCCTATCAAAAATAAAAATGTTAGAGACTACAAATTACAGACAGTTTAAGGAGGTCGAATGACTACTCATTCAATGCATGACTTTTATATACCTTACCTTAGCCTAATTTTGAAAGAAAGAATGATAAAACATTGTAGAGAATAAGACAATATTGTAAGGTATATGCTGTATTGTAAGTTTGAGAGCACGTGGGAACCAGCACAAGAGCAGAAATATTTGGGAATAGTTGTAGCCGTAATGAACAACAACAAAGCAAGTTTCAAATGGTTAAAATCAAAAGTAATACAATTTGGATTACATATGTATAGCTTTGCTGAAGTTCTTATTTTTTTCCACAAGGTTCACACTTTCTTTTTTCTTACTCTACACCGATACCTAAAATGTGTATGTTCAAGTAACTAGAATAGAATGCAATAGCCAAAGAGAAAGCCATACATTTCTCGGTTTCCCTGATGTGGAAAGTTTGACATTGGTTTCTGCTGGTTAAACTGGTATAAAAAAAGGGTTTGCATAGGTTGGAGCTGGAAATGACCTCATAGCGTGACCATCAAGATTTAAATGAATATTATAACGGTTAAATGTAGTGAAATATACATACTTTGCAACTATAACACAACCTTCCTGTGTTAAAATCCAAATAAACGAACCCTTGATTGCATTTTAGTATGTCACAAACTCTTGTTGATTATGCGGTCGAATTTTTATTTGACTGTTGTCATTTTGGAATTATGTATAGTAAAAATAGGACATTCATGCTGTTCGTTAATGGGTTGAGTAATATGGAATAGGGTAAGAAACTAAACAGCTAAAATAGATTTTGTTATATAGGTATGCAGTTAATAAACATAAATTCAACTTAAGGTGAGTAAAAAAATGGGGCTATGCAAATTATTATTGGCATTCGAAATTACTAAAAATAAATTACAAAGTTTTGGCAAAAATTACAAAGTTTGCAAACAATATTATTTGACATAATTTTCTCAGCAATTTGATGTGCAAGTGAAGTAATGTGCAATCAATTTAATGAAATGAAAATAAAAGTACTGCGTAATATATTTCGCAAGTTTACTTAAATAAATTACGTATATTCACCAGCTTGCATGCTTCCCACACAGTTCCACCTAACTTACTAATATTTTGCACCTACGCCTATGTAGTGGAAAATAACGCTGAACGTTCTTTGTATTTTTGCACAAAAAACCCTTTCTACTGCTACATGTCTTTGATCTTTTAGATTTACTTGTTATGTGAAAGTAGCCAATTCACATAATGTGTACGAACGATTTACAATCAATTTAGGTAAGTTTATGTCAGGAAGAGAATTAAAGGTCATCCACTAGACAGCTAACTTTTACGTCAATTGAATTAGCTTTGAAGTCTTTTTGCTTTGTTATGCACAGTTTAATGATGTACCAATACATTACTTTAAACTAATGAAGACTACAAATTCAAAGTTGACAACTCCAGAAACAATAACGTTTCTAACATTTATGTGCTTTTTTGCATACATTGTGGTTGGCGACAAAGTCCCGTCCCTGCATGGTAGCCCAATTGTCTACAAAAGTTAGAATGTTATATGAATGCACACTGCATAATGCATTAATCCCCATCGTAAATCTTTAGCCGTTAAAACTAAATCGATTTTGCCATTTCGCGCAACTTGTCAAAAAAATGGCGTAAAAAGTTCAGAAATATGCTGTTGAGCACAATGCAATGAAGGAGAAATGACATTCAGGACATGACACGAATAATAAAATCAATAAAAATCAAATGAAGTAAATGTAAAATAAAATTCATGGAGTGTCCTCCGTACACACATACCTACTAGTAAAGTAGCAGTGACTGCTGAAACGTGGCTATCGTTCTTTTCCGATGATGAAACGTGAAGCACTGGAAGTGCAAGGGAAAAAAACGCATGGAATGTCTCCCGCTTTGAAAGCCTACGCTATTATTATATATTTACACCTTTTAGTTTGTTTATTATATTATTATATGTTCGAAACGGTTTGGCCTACATATGTTAAGTAAGCACCTCCAACCGAGTTATCTCATGCTGGTCATCAACAAAGGAAGAAGAGAAAAGAATGTCCTTGTTTGCCCGGTGTAATTTATCATCACACTCATTTACTTCGTGAGAATAATGAAATAATAACAAAATTTACTTTTCTAGGAATAACCACCGCCGTTTCTTTTGAAGCTAATATATCTGTTAACATGATTGCCAATTTGATTAATGAATTTGGTTCATGATGTCATATGCCATATAATACAAACACTCAAGAGAAAATTCCCAGGGTGTCACATTTATTTTCAATTATTTTCTATTTAGTTTCTTCTTTACATTTTATTTATCTATTCAGTACAACATGTAACACAAAAAAATGAATCCAGTTCAGGTATTTAAACATTGGGGTTCTGTGCGAAACAAAAGTAGGATTCAATTATACATATTTTTGTTATAGGAGAATTATGCTCTTTTTACATTGACTTCTTGCTCTCCTTTTTGAACATTATCATTGGGAATCATATTATTCAGTCTTTTATTTTCTTTTGTCCCATAGTCAATTTTTCTCAATTCATCGAACTCTGAATCCGAATCGTCCGGTCGATTTTCACCACTTACATATGAAGGGATTTTAAAATTCAAGTCCAACTTCGGAGAGTCGTCCACCCCGTGCCAACCAGACCTCCAGGGGCATTGTGAAACGTGATAAGATTCAACATGGGCAACAATACTTTCATCTTCTCTGGTGTAAAAGTTATTGAAATTGCTAACGATAACAGGCACGGGCTGTAAAATTGTAAATGTGACTGTTTTCGATGAGCGTGTTCATCATATAAACAGTAGTAAAAGGTCAAGAAGTAAAAATACTCTGAAAGGAATTTCCAAAATGGGAGGTACATAAACTTACTAAAGCCAATGTTAGTACTCCAGATATCGCACAGAGAGCTCCAACTATCTTACCCATTACGGCTGCAAAATAAATGAAATAGATTTGATATAAAGGCATAGTTCCAATACGACATAAGAAAATGATGTTATACACCTTATGAATGAGATTTTGAGAGTGGCTAGAGTACACTCCTGAAAATTCAAAGTTTAGAGCTAATTTTAAAACTCTTACGGGGGAGTGTCCCTTATTATTAATAAATCAAGTTCAAAAAGCACCAAAAACCAATATTACATTACATCTTTCTGATTTGCCCATTTTTAGTTTAGTTTTTTTGTGTAAGTGATTTGGCTTTGCTTTAGGCAAAAGGTCATTTCAAAATCATTTCAGCACACATTGTAAATCTAGCCACTCTCAATAAATATGCATATTTTTACGAGTAACAAGCATAACTACTTTATTTGAAATATGAAATTGACTAACTGTGTGGGACATGGTCTCCGTAACCGCATGTTGTCTAGAATTCAGTAAGAAATGAAATTCAGGTATATATTTTCTGTGCCTTGAGCATAAAGCATTCAGTTTGTCGTTACAAATGCTGCTTAAAACAAGTCATTATATATACCATTGTAATGACGCTCCACCAAAAGGCATCCAGAATTGAGACGAAATGCGTTTTTGGATCTTGTGCTTCCGCAAAATAGACTGCACTTGAGAAAAGGACGACACCAATAACAAGAAAAAATACCAGTAACGCCAGCTCCCGAATTGACGCCCGTAAAGTCTTCCCGAGAACCTTTAATCCTCTGTTATGTCGGGACAACTTTAAAATCCTGAACACTCGGACGAGCCTAACCACTCTGAAAATTGTCAGAGACGTGGCTCTGTTCACGTTTAAATTGGAATCACTTTCCTGCTGTGATATGAATAAAGTCACAAAGTATGGCAGTATGGCGAGAAGATCAATGATGTTGGACATGGATTTAAAGAAAACAGTCTTCCGTGGAGCATTAACTGCTCTAATCACAAATTCAAAGACAAACCAACACATACAAATCGTCTCAGTGGCGAAAAAAGGATCGTATAATGATAAGCGGTCGTCTTGTAACAAGTCCTCCACGTCACTTGAGGTTCGCTGAAAGTAATCCAACTCATGAATCGGATCATAAAACTGAGCCCTACGTCTTGAGTCTCCCAATAGCGTATCTGGAAAGAGTGCCAATGTTCGTAGTTGCGTTTGATATATTTTCCCGGAAACGTTGATTGTAATTAAGCGACATTGCTGGTGGTTATGCTTAACAGGCTTGGGGATGGTGGAACTTAGCTTTATGGTCTTTTTTCGCTTTTTATTTTTACCAGCTCTCCTCCGGGCAATGTCAGCCTCGCGTTCCGTGTCCTCGACGGGAATCACTTGCCACGTACTGTACAATAACCATTCTGGTCGGTATGCAGGTATTAGGAAAGATTCAATGAAAAATGTCCAAATGAATCCAGGCAATTGTTTCAAATACAGTAGAAAAGATGTATATATTCGTTTTGGATGCAGTTGTTCTAATAAGCGCGAATAATTGAAGTGATGGTGGTGGTCTAGGCCGGGTTGTTGATCCTTAACTGCTGCTAATGCAAATACACCTTCTTTTGCATTTCCGGCTCCTCCCAAGGAACTCCTGAGCATATTTCTAAGTTAGTCTTAATTGCTGCAATACGTTTGTAGAATAGTCCCTATTATGTGACTGAAACATTAAGCAGTTCAGCTTGATACGGCCAAAATCAGGACAAAAGCGCGAGGGATATGCCATTTTGCATTTTGCTTGGCGTCAATTTCGCTGTCCATCCGAAAAGGACATTTAGGCAGGTCAAGGATTTCCTTGGTTTTATTCCATTGCCTAGCATAGCTGAAGCGATCAACCTGCTCAGTCAGCTTCACTTTCACTTTATCCTCAGTCCATCCACTTTAATAATAAATATGGGGCATACTGAGAAATCATGAATTTTAACAGGTTCACATTTTATTCATTATATAATGTTACATAATTTGGCCAACACTATTGATAAGATGTTCTGAAAGTGTAAATCTAAACTTAATTACTTATTAATGAAACTGTTGTTAATCTAATCATACCACCCACATGCTCGCATAATTTTAGCTATTCAGAATCCATTATAGGTAGTTACATGAAAATTGTGTAACAAGAAAAATAACCGACCTTCATACTCATTTGAACGTTAGTTCCACTTGGTTTAAAGCACTTGCAATCAATTAGTCATCATGAGTCATGGGAAAAAAATGGAACCATAAAAGCCAGTTAAACTGATGCATGTATGCATGTATGTACCTATATTTGTTCAATAAAATCATCCGCACCCTTCCTCGTTTGCTCAATACACCCACGCACGTTATATACACGAATAGTTTGCTTGAAAGATAACGGAGTGTAAAAAATGGAACCTCTTTCCAACAAAACGAAATCAACTTTTCCATGTCATTTTCACAGTTCCAGCATCTCAATTTACTAGAGTTTATTGTAGTGTCACAAATGGAAAGATTGACACTGTCAGTTCAGTGTCAATTACGCGCGTTTCTCTCTACATGAGTGAAAGTAAATCTAGTTTTCGTCTAGACTGATTCCCTGTCCTAGTCAACCGATCTCACAAATAAACTTTCACTAGACTCATGAGACTTCACACCTCAATATAGTTCGTAACACTATACGCTCCAGTGTCACTACACGTCCTGTGTAGTGTGAAGCAGAGAAAACGAAGTGGGCGTGGCATAAGGTCGATAAGCTCCTCTGCACTGCACTCACTCAGACAGTGAAGTTCCCCTGGAAATTCGTTAATGCTTGCCCCAATAAAAATGCATATTTACTAAAGGACTTCCGGACTTGCCGTTACGCTTTTGGGAAGGCAGTTTGACCTTACCAAATCGTACTATTTGTGTGGTGTGAAATATTTTGTCATGATCCATCATTCTTAATCTAGTACAATGAATTACCAAAAAACTACCAACCTCGGGGGGCAGCTGGATAAGGCATTTGCGAAAAGCTTGCCGCTTCTTCCAGGCTATTCGTTTAACCTTAATGTTAGAAAATCAGCATTAAAATATGTGCATGCAAAAAAACTCTCAATCTCGCAGAGGAATTAATCAGTTTTTAATCCATTTACGTAGGTTGGACAAGACAGATTTCATCGACCAGCCCATTGGGGTTTGAGTAAAGGAGTTCCAGTCCTAAATGATCGGGATGACCCTCGACCAAAACCTGGAATTGGCGGACGGGAACCCCCACCATGGGCCCCATGCCGTACAGGGCCGGATCATTCTGTGTACCCGCGTGGACATGGATCTAATGTTCCATCCTGGATTGCTTTCAATAAGCAGGTAAGCAGTAGCTAATCCTAGTTATCACTATCACTAGGACGTAGTGTAAATGACTATTAAATACTTTCATATAATGATTTTCTAGGTACTTGTCTTTGATGCCTACTTTCAAGAACCAGTTCCAGAGTCTCCCATGGAAAGCTACCGTGTGCATCGATGCAAAATCTACTTTTTCCTGGAAGATGACACGGTACAAGTAATAGAACCAAAAGTACAAAATTCTGGAATTCCACAAGGACAAATTATACGAAGACATCGTATACCACTTCCATCCCCATGTGAAGATCAGTTCTACACGCTGGAGCATTTTAATGTTGGATGTGAAGTCAATCTTTACGGGAAAGTGTTCTATGTTTGTGGATGTGATGGCTTCACCAGGAATTTTCTTAATAGGCTTGGAATTTCTGTTCCCCAGAACTTGGAAACCCCTATGGATCCCGCCGGAGAAAAGATTAAAGATGTTAGCAGATATTAAATACTTTTAAAAAGATGTCCATCATAAAAATATAGAAAAAATAATATAATTTGTCCAATAATCTTCAGAAAAGAGCAAGCTTGTTCCCACGAAAGCCTCATCACACAGTGGATACTCGAGGACCTTTCCTCCAACATGGTGGCCATGTTCTAAGGTTTTGGTCATACTGGGATGATCGTTGCAAGCTATATGGGGATTTGCGATATTTCATTATTCACTTCTTTCTCGCCGACGGAACAATGGAAGTTCGGGAAATCCTTCGGCCAAACTCTGGCTATGAAGCATATCCTTTGTTTGTTCGTCGAGGAAGGATTCCCAAGGTACACCTTTTGTTGGAGAAAAGGGATTTCACTAGACACTAGAATATCATATTGCAATTTGTAATAATAAAATTTTATAGCATGTATATAAACCTTTAACACCAATGCCTACAAAGCTTTGTTTCCTATTTCCCCATTTTTTAGAATTGTGAAAAGCTTATTCAGCTTCCTGGAATGGATACCCCACTAACAATTCTAAACGTGTTTGGTTCCATCTATGCTTCCAAAAATAAAAAGGCCCATTACATGGTCGATAACTTGGCCGATCAAGATTCTGGAATCGAATTCTACAAAGACAATGATCTGGCGATTGGCGCAGTGCTTAACATATTTGGCCGGGCATTTATCTTGACTGATTGCGACGAGTTTACTCGGCAGTACTACCGTGAAAAGTATAATGTCCGTAAGTACCTTTTCTAGAGGTTATATGGTACCTTGTACCTTTATATAAGTAGCTAGTGATGCTTTCCAAATTCACATGTAAATAATGACTTCATGAAAATGTTGTCGTTTTGCACAGAGGATTTCACTCCATTGACTTTGGATGAAGCAAAGAGAATGTTTCCAAAGCCCGTACCTCCACCTTACAACGGATGGGGTACTGAAGAAGACTCCCTTCAAAGCTGGAAATATTTGGAACTCAAGCCTCACATCAAAGATTACAGATATTACGCTGCTAAAGAAAAGTGTGTTACATTTAAGAGCATTACAGAAACAAACATGTTTACAAAAAGAAAAAGGAAATGTATGTACTAATAATGTCGTTACTTTCTGCTTTCACTAGAGATATATTACGGTTTGAAGCCAGGTTCTGTAAGGCTCTTCAGAAAGTAAATCAAGGTCGTCGTTTCGTCATTCAATACTTCATGAGTGACGATACCATACAGATTTCTGAGAGAGAGCATCCAAACTCTGGTAAGTATTACGTGTGCATTAGTGTAT
Source organism: Coecobrya sp. COE2 (assembly GCA_027743765.1). Lineage (NCBI taxonomy): Eukaryota > Metazoa > Arthropoda > Collembola > Entomobryomorpha > Entomobryidae > Coecobrya > Coecobrya sp. COE2. The sequence goes on from JAHZMV010006421.1 coordinate 52,663, forward strand.
GTACGTGAGTTCGTATGTACTTTCACCAAACCTTAAATTGGACTGCTTATAAATATTTGGCTTATTTTTTTTCTAAAGGGCTTCCAAAGGGAAAGTTTCTGGTTCGAAGTCAAGCAATTAAACCAGGTCACCAAGAGCAGCTAGGTGAAGAAGCCGTACCATATCAGCAAAAAGATTTCTACGTAGGGAACGTTCTGGATATAAACGGGTTCCAGTTCCAGCTTCTCACGGCAGACGAGTTTACCCTATCTTATATGGAAGCCAATAAACATCTTGTATGAAAAATAAATTACATGGAAAAATGTATGGAAGTATATTAGGTATATTAATGCTAAGTTGACATCCTGCTACTGCTCTATATAGTTTCCGCATTCTAATATCTGCTTATGCCTGGAAAAGCTTCGTGAAGCCATGGGTCCATTACAAGCGGAAGATGTTGTAAAATGCTTCTCGGAAAATGACACATGTCTTCAAGGAGTTCTTGACATTCGGAATTTCCGGACTTTAATCATGCAAATTACAAAGTGTGGTCTGAGTGAGCACGAAATTCTAACTTTGGCTAGAGCTTATGCAGCAAAGACAGATCCCCCTGGCACTGATTTTCCGACTTTACAGTAATTTAATTTAAACGTAACTAATAAAGTAAGACATAAGATTCAGATTAATTTTGGAATGTATGTACTTTTCCACTAGGGCTATTGCGCAAACTGAGCTTCGCAGATTCAACTTTGACAAAACTCTGCTTTCCAGAATCGAGTACACTATGCGGTATCACGACCCATGTCGAACTGGTAAAATCACTTTGACAAACTTTAATAATTGTTGCAAGCAAAATTCAAAATTAACACCTTCGTCTGTCTAAGCAATAATTTGTTAATTTTTATTCTACAGGGCGAGTTGATAGAGAAACTCTCAGAGCCACGTTGAAAGGCGCCAAAGTGCCTTTGTTCAGGGAACTCTTGGATTTTCTGGTTGACAAGTAAGATTTGCCAATGGCAATAGTTTGATTGAAAAGCTTATATTTATGGGCAATAATATGATTTTTACGCAATACACTCATTGCGTTTAGGTTTCCCAGCCCTGAAGATGATTTATGTAATCGCGTTGATTACTGCGAGCTTTTGCGTTTCCTAAATTGGGAATCGAATCCAGCTCCTGTTACGAAACCTGCAGCGAATAAATGTGTCATGAAGTGGGTAGAGCCGAAACCACCATTGAAACTATTCTGCGTCAACTATCGCTCTTTACTGGAGGACGTTTGTCCCAACTACAAGTGCGCCTTGGCCGCCATTTGTTGCTGCTGCAACGAAAACAAACCTTGCCCTCAACATCAGCAAACCCGAGTGGAGCCAGAAAACTTCTGTCCCGACAATTCCAATCAGGAAACGATTTTGAATGAATGTCCACCTCAGGAACCTATCACGGTTGTTGTTCCTCCTTGCAAAGTGACTTATACGGAAGGAAACGCACATAAATGCGCACCTGGGGCTTTGAAATGCAACTTGGAAGAACCACAACCACCTACTATCTACGACAACATATGTCAACAATAGACATAAATCCAATTAACTGTACGAATCTCCCAATACTTTGAAATATTTTTCATAAATGAAATATGAATCTATCAACTTTTATGCTATCTATCAAACTGTTTATACTTCTGACAATGTCACATAGGTGTAATTTTTTTTACCAAATAAAGTAATGATCATGCCATTGTAAGTAATTGTTATAATGTTCCTTATTTAATTTCATAGTTTGTTTTCTTATGCCATAAATATATTTGTATAGCTTTTACAACAAATCAAATAATAACAAACCACGTTTGACATTAGCCGTTTTATCAGGATGAAACTATACCATAATTAAAACATGCAAACCTACATTTGTCGCAAATATAATATTGAATATAGAAGTACATACTATTTTTTCACTTAAATAAAACTAGCAATAAGTTTATGTGGGTCACAAGTTTTAAAGGGTTCAAAACTGCGGAAAGTTGTTTCATTTCAATGCTTACTCTTTGACAACGATGATGCTCCGGCTTTGTTTCCAGACAATACAACGTAAGCTGAATGGGTTTCTTTTTGCCTCTGTTGCAAAAGTTCCAAAGTGTTGAGTGGCGTATCTGTCGAGTTCATGTGTTGAAGCAACTGTGGACGAATGGGAAATAATTATTATACATAATGAATACGTAATGCTATAAAACTATAATTTTATTATGGGAAACCCTCGACCGTTTACCTTCTCTTGTTCTGTTTTTCGTCGCTTCTTGTCTACTTTGTTTTTGCCACTTCCTTTGCCATGAAACTTGTGAGACAAAATCCGAAAGGCTTCCTTTGCAGAGATTGGCTTTCCGTCTTCATCTGTGTATTCCAGTTTGAAATCTGGTTTATAGTGTGATTTCTCCTGGAAGTCCATAATAGGTCCACTTAAGAACCTATCATCGCGTTTTCCAAATCGGTCGTCTTCATAGCTCTTATCTTCTATGGAGTAATGTTGAGCCTATGTGAAATAAAAAGTTAGCATTTAAATATGACTTTCATCTCCACATCAGCATTGACTCATTAATGTCATTAATAATAAGGTATTATTCATTTCCATGTCATACCTGCAAGTGACGCATTTTGGAAGGTCCACCTCGCTTCTGTTGATCTTTATCCAAATATCCCTTATTCTGTGCAACTTTCAGAGCGCCAGCTATTCCATTAGCAACGTCAGGTTCTTGTTCCAAAATAGTTGACTCTTCAGAATCGGCTGGTCTAGTTATATCAACCGGAGTTTCGTCTAAAAAACATCACATATATTTTTAGTAATCACTCTTAGTTTTGCTAATTGTAAGTTGTAGCATTTAAATATTATTAAAACATACCTATTTCAACCTCATTCCATGTACCACGTTCTTCTACTTGACCTTTCTTGTCTTCTCGCTCGAAATCCTAAAACAAACGAAGTTCATGTTCATGAAGACAACAATGCGGCCAAAAATGGTGTTTCAAAATATGTATTACAAGAAAAAAATGTTGCTTACCATTTCCTCGTCACCATAAATATCCGCTCCTTCCACACGAGGAATATCACCAAGTGTCCGACAAAATTCTGCAGTAGCATGAAGCACAATTGATCCAGATGCGGACGGACCAGCCTGCTCCTCTTCATTTCTCAATAGAGCATCGATATTAAAACCTCGTGGCTTTTTTATTTTTTCCTTTTGTTTTAGTAGTCTGGTTTTATGGAGAGCAACCTGAAAATCCATATCACCTTCATCCTCCAGTTTAATATCTGAGACGTCAATTTCTGGTGCTACAAAATGAATTAAATAAATACCCCCATTATAAAATTAGTAAAAATCTAGTGAATTGATATAGGTATTATGATAATGGTGCATGTGATTGTAAACTTACGTGCTGGCATATCGTCGATTTCTAAGTCAATTTCCATATCCACAGGCTCAGATTTCAGTTCCATCCCTGAATTCGAATCCGTTTTCTTCTTTGATTTTCGGGAACCTAGATCCCTTTGATTTATTACACCATCTGGAGCTGGCCTGGATTGAGCATCGATACTCAATAGGTCATCCGCTTTTAAAACTTTCCTGACTTTCCGCACCTGTAATTTTAAATTCCGATCATAACCAAGAATTTTACCGCTTATCTACTGGCACGCATCGAAAAAGCCTAATACAGAATGACGGAGTACAAAGCTTGAGCGATGCAGTGTGGGTTGGGCC
>JAHZMV010006422.1:0-13446 GCA_027743765.1 Coecobrya sp. COE2
AACCAGATGGAGAATTATGCATTTGGAACACAATGATACGAACATTTGCATAGAAACACATTATATAATTTTCCATTGCATAATATCTGAGCAAATAATTACTTGTCCTTTTTGATCGAGTAAAGAGATTGTAATTTACTAAAAAGCATTTGCCGGACAATGCAATTGGTTAGACTCATGTAGAAATTCTTTCCCCAATTGACTGAAGTTTTCTCCAATGGATGCAATATAAGAAATTTCGATCAGAGTGGCATAGAATCCATTTTATTAAGGTGCTTTTAACCTAAATAATTAACTTTGTTGAAATTGGTATTGAAGGTTTTGTAACCATAGTAGGAATAAGGTGTGTTCATTTACATTTATATAAAATTCTGTCGATAATGTCCGTACATTTCGGTTGATTACGAAATAGTAAACCGAACTTCTCATTTTCCCCACTTTCTGTTAATACAACCGATGTAGTAATGTAGCAGCGTAGTATGTATATATGCCATTCACGACACAAAGATAAAAGCTGAGTTTTCCAACCTCAGTTTACAAAATTCCGGAATGCCCTTCAAATAGAATGAAAGTTTTAAAAAGTCATAATATTAATATTGGTTGAGAATTTTTTTTTTAAATGTGAATACCATTTCAACACCACATTTTGCATTGCACTGCACTACACCGTAATTTGGATCATGTCGTAAATCCAAAAAGCCAAATCCAAAAATCCAAAGTCCAAAAATCATCCAAATAAAATATTTGGCATAGCCTAACCTAACATAACCTAACCTAACAATAATCAAACTTATTTAAGTTTGGATTTTTGCAATTTTGGGTTTTTGGACTTTGGATTTTTGGATTTAGGACTCACCCCCGTAATTTGATGTCTTTGTCAAACTTCCCTTCCCTGAGGAAACGCCTAAATTGCTTCCACATTTAAAAATCGTAGCGCGGTTTGGGGTATTCATTATCCAATGTTATCCATGAAAAATGACATAAAGGAAAATTATCAACCAAAATGCCAACTTGTTTGTGTACCTTGTGTAATGAACGGAAAGAAATGTATTGGATCATTGCTTACTCTAAACTCAGTTTAGAGTTTAGAGTAAGCAATGATTGGATACGGGCTTTCACTGATTGTGAAAAGCATTTTACCATTCTCTTTATTGAAATGCTCATTTCCATTCAAAATTAGCTGTTTTTAGACTTTAATTTTCTATTCAATTTCAGATAGAATTATTCGAAAATTCACTGCAGTCCACACTATTGTTGAAGCAGATGCATTCAACTAGATTATCAAGAATAGAAAAGGATTACAATTTGTGCAGTACAAATTAAATAATACAAAAGAACACTCAAACAATGCAAATAAATACTATTTGCGTCCGGAGGCATGTCCTGTTTTGTTTGGCATCAATGTTTGTAAAATCATTATATATAATCCAGGGATCATAAACGTCATAAGTCATAATAGCAATGCTTCCTAGTTTACTTTTCTTTTTTGTTTGCATTTAGTCACCAGTGAAAAGCACATAGCTTCGTCTCAATATGAAACAGTTTTTACGGAGTATGTGTTAACCAATATAATTTATTTAAGTATTCACTAGCTTACTGATCACCCAGTGGCATAAATCAACCATTGCAAAAAAATGATGTTTACTTTCCTATGGGAAACAAAAGTTTGCGAGGATATTGATGACTCATTGATGGTGAGGAGATTGGCAACTTTACCTGAATGTACATAATGTAGCCTACAACCTGGATCTTGGGCAAATATTAACTACTGAACAACGATTCTTAATTTTTAGACTACGTTTTAGAGTAATTAAATATCTAAAGGTATTTCCAGTAACAACTGAGGTAATTCCACGTAGACCTTCCTTAAGAATGGACATTTGTCATCCACAGTCTTCTTCAGATCTTAAAAGTTTGCATTACTCATCAAATCCAACTTTATTCCTTCATTTCTTACTTATTGTAACTTTTGTACACGACTAAAGTCAATAGATGATATAATTGCTGTTTTTTTCAAATCCACCCTTGCTCTTTTAAATAGAGTCTATTCTATTCCATTTTAGTCTGATGGATGAAGTTTGTTAGACTGTCTAGACGTTTCCACACACTCAAAGGGATAAAATTTCGCATATATTTTTGTACTAAAAGGGATTATCATACATTGACGTTTTTATGATAGAATACAATTTTATTGGTGCATAATACCCGTATTTATTATCTGTCTGAAGTGGATAATCCGCAATATTAATTGCTCTGCACGAGCGAATAACAATTTAGAGCCTTAACGCGTCAGTTCAGTTCTAATGGATTCAGTGGCACATTTCCCGATTTCCTGAAACGACAAATATTTTAATCTGGAACTGACTTGTGTTATTAATGTCGATATATATTTAATTTGAAGAAATCAGACATATAATTCTGTGAATGTGAAGCATGGATTCAAATAGCCTGTTTGTTGATAATACTAGTTAACAGTTCTGTTTTCATGCAAAACTTGCAATACTTCTCCTGAATGCTGAATGCTATGAAGTAATTTGCAAGAAATCGCCATTAAACTATTAAAAGTGATGTTCATGTTTTTCATTAAATTGAAATATTTAATGTAATAATAATAAATATCAGGTAATAATGTAATAAAACATTTATTGGGTATTGGGTAAGCCGGTTCTGGAAAGATGACGTCCGATCAAACATGTCTCTAGGCTTATCAAACGGATATTTGCAAATTGTTGAATAATTATATGATCTCATTAAAAAGTATCAAACCTTAATCTTTATTAAATAAAATTATTTACGCCACACATTTTCTGTGAAAGATGGAAATAACAAGGTTGTTTGTTTAATCAATAACTTCCATATATTGAATATAAATTGGTTTGTATGTAAGTTACAATAACTACTATCATTGTTATTGAACACGGTCACAAGTCACAACAAAGCAAATTTGTGGCGTTGATACACTCGATTAAAATGAGAATAAAAAGTGAACGCAATAAACAAATTTGCGTTTCTCGGAGGTCCAATTAATACACACGTCAGAGGAAAGCCGAACGCACACAGCCAGATACATATCCTGCTGATAATCTAAAGCAAACGCAATTTTTCAATCTAATCAGTATTCCCATCCATTGAAATGGTAATGCAAACATCGGATTGCTTCGCATTTCATCTTTTCATGGAAATGATGTTGACCATTGCATAGCTTAACTAGTAGCAATTAGCGTCATAATTCATTCATAATAAATATTTGGTTCGTTGACACTGAAAATACAGTATTTATTATCTTCTGATTTATCCACTGCAAATATTACCGAATATTTCGCTACTGTAATATCGTTCCATTATTGGCTTAGTACAATGAAATCAAAACCGTATAAAAACCGTTTTCACGGAGATCAACAAGCAACAGTTAGAGTTCAGAACGTGAAAACTTACAACAAACAGAAATTCGTGCTAATATTGGCATTCGTAATTAAACGAGTTAGCAAAATTAGAAGCAAGACAGAAATATCACCTTGTTATAGTTTTTATAACCTCGTCAAGGATGGAACTCAGGTAACTGACTTGAAAATTAGCTAGCAAAAATCTTTCATAAACCCATTCCTCCAAATAATTTAAAATTTTTTTTTCAATTTCTAGAGTGATGAAAATGAAAAGCGCAACACTTCTATTCATGTGTGCCGTGCTAACGGGATTTTCCCAAGCGGAATTATCGCATTACCCCTGGCGTGAGTATGTGACTAAAATTGTGAACAGAATTGATTCCGAACTTCCTTCAGGATTCGTTCTTCCACCGGTATAGATTTTGCACATTATTTCAATGATCCATGGTAACGTGTATTATAACAACCCATGAATTTTGCTTATCCCAGAATTTCAAGACGGATATTTTCAAAATGATACCAAATGAAACATATACTATGGATATGTCACGCCCGTTTAGCAAGACAAGAACTGCAGCAAAATTTACTCCAAACACAGAGGAAATTGGAATGGAGGGTCACTTTCACCTCTTTCTTTTCGAGCTGATGACCCAAACGTTAGCAAATAATATTTTCAACATGAGATTACCTTAAATAATATTTAGCATAACACTAATTTATTATTTTGCATTAGGTTTGGGATACCACGAGAAACTGCATTAACACTGCTCAGCGAGCAACTGTCACCATTTTGTCAAATGAACCCGCTACCTTGTGATCCTTCTACCCCTTTCCGAACTATCGATGGTACTTGTAACAATTTACAGCATAACTACTGGGGAGCATCATTTAAGCCCTTTGAGAGAATTTTGCCAGCAGCATATGAAGATCGTACGATATTTTCACTTTAATCCACCATAAAACCAACAGATACTTATAAATCAATGATAATTACTTAAATGGTAACTTTATACATTTTTAAGAATTCGCCGAACCCCGTGGTGGATTTGATCAGAGCTATCTTCCTAATCCTCGTCAAATTACTACTACAATTCATTATGACATTGTAAAGCCCGATCCTACCATAACTAACATGGTGCCACAATTTGGTATAATAATTATGCGAAAATCTACACCTTAATGTTTAAAAAGAACATTCAAATATTATAATTTATTTGTTTTTTTAAATATAAAGGCCAGTTTCTCGATCACGATCTATCTCTGGCCCCGGAAGCTGACCATCACTGTTGCACTACTGAACAAGGTGCTCAAGATTGTTTTCCAATAGAAATCCCAAGTGAAGACCCTTTCTACTCAAAATTGCCACAACCACAAACATGCATGCCTTTTACTCGCTCGACGCCATATTGCTTTCCAGGTAATTTCATTTTCTGCCTAATACAATGTAGGAATGTTAATTCATGTTTCAAGTAAACCAATCATACTTATTGTTGTATGAATAGACGCATCAGGAATTCGCGAGACGTTCAACATTTTAACCTCATTTTTGGATGCTTCACAAGTTTACGGCTCAGAACACGAAAGGGCTGGGCAATTACGCGCCTTCAAGGGTGGTATGTTTCCATAACATAAGCAGAAAAGTATTAACATTTACAGTTAAAATTGGCAATTAACAAATTGATATAATCATTTTGTAGGAAGACTAGCAGTACATTCAACAAATGCCTTCATGTTGCCAACGGTCATTGAGATAGAAGAAAGAGTAAGCAAATTTATACAATAAAGCCATAAAAGAGATAAAAACTGATTGCACGTTACATAATAACGTATCATTATCGCCTTGACATTGACAGGAAAATACAAACATTGCATTCATGGGAAAATATCTAGCCGGTGATGAGCGAGTCAATGAAATGCCAGCGTTGACCACCATGCATATATGTAAGTAAGCTTTATAGGAAATATTTAACAAAATTAATTTTCAAACATGTCTATAACCAAAGTGTATTTTATATTAACAGTGCTCGTCCGAGAACATAATCGAATTGCTGGGGAAATTGAGAAAATTCGACCAGACTGGACGGATGATCGACTTTATGAAGAGGCCCGACGAATCCTCATTGCAGAATGGCAAAATGTAGTGTATGGCGAGTATCTTCCAGTTATTCTTGGTGAAGCTACAATGGATAAATATCGTCTCCGTTTGGAGGACAACCTCTCATCTTATGACAACACTGTAAACCCAACCATTTTCAATGGATTTGCAACTGCTGCCTACAGATTCGGCCATACTTTAATCAATGGCATCATTCAGTTGTACAGAGGACTAAATCACATGGGCAGTTATCAATTGAAAGATAACTTCTTTGAATCTGAACAGGTACCTAATTACTAATTACTAATTAGTAATTATGAATAATATGCATGACATGCCAATTGAGTGAAAATTGTTATCTTATCTCGTGTGTAATGCAATTTATCCGTCTCCCCTTAGGTTGATAATAACAACTTTGACGGATTCAATCTTATTCTTAATGGACTCTTTGTTCAAAATGCCCAAACGTCCGATCCTCATATCACCGTTGCTTTGAGTCAATTTGTCTTAAAACCCCGGAACGATAAATTTGGCGCCGATTTGATTGCTAGGAACGTCCAGCGTGCAAGAGAACATGGAATTCCACCTTACGCGGAATACCGACGAATTTGTAATCTCACGGCATTGACGGATTGGTCAAGGAAGCCACAGGAATTACTCCAAGATACCTGGAATCGTCTTCGGTTTTTGTACAGAACTCCATTAGAAATTGACCTGTTTACTGGGGGAATATCAGAAATTCCAGTGACAGGAGCATATTCTGGACCCACCTTTAACTGTTTGAAGGTTAGCTAAAAAGCATTAACAATCATTAAAATTGTTAAAGAGTAAACACTAATGATATCTCCACTGAACAAACAGGGAATCCAATTCCAGCGACTAAAGTACGGTGACAGATTTTTCTTTACTCATGCCAACCAAGCCGGTTCGTATAATGTTAATCAGTTGAGAAATGTACGGGCAAGAACTCTTGGGGATATTATCTGCGAAAACAGTAATGTTCCTATGACCACAAGAAACGTATTTAGGACTCCATCTGCAAGGTAATTTTGCATTTTAAAATGAAATTTTAAAGGAACAACCAGAAAGCAGGCATATAATGTTAACCATTGGTCTTTGTTTACGCTGTAGTAACTACCAACGGTTTTGTGATGACCCTTCAAGAAGTGCTTTGGATTTTGAACTGCTTCTTCAGAGGAATTCATAGGGTATTTTAATGTGCAGTATTGACTAACTACTTGACAAATTTATTTTTATTATATATATATTCAAGTAGTTAGACATTTGACTGAACATTGACCGGAATTAGAAACAAATTTAATGTTTATGATATCGTAGTATAATTTTCTATACTAATTCTACACGCATGATATACAAGTGAATAAATACTTGATCAATGTAAAGCAGTGCAAGTAATGTCCACAGCGCGTTATCATTATATTATGTACATTAACTAATCAAGCATTCGATAATTTTTTATCGGTCATTATCACTGTATCCATTCACATATTATCATTCTCGTTTTCATTCGGATTTGCGTTGTGAGTAACTTATACCGACCAAGTAACGATAATAATCATGAAGTCTCACAACAAGTTATTTTTGTTACATATGAATAGGTACTTTGAAAAACTGCAAATATTGAATTATTTGTTGAAAATTGCCACAGCATATTCTAAAATGTATTTTAAAGTGTCTTATCATAGGTATAAATGCCCTATCAAAATTTAAATACAAGTAAATCTCTATCGTTCAATGGCATGCATTAATATAATTTGTTATAATATGTATTGTGCATCGCCTATACCGCTGACACTTGTTTATCCATGCATACATGACCTCTAAAATCAGAATGGACATGGCTACCGACATTCCATAAGCAGTTACAATAAACAAAATCAAAATATTTCCATGGAGTGATTGTTTCTTAATGACTTGAACTGGTTGTTCTCCTGGAATACGTCGAAGCATGTCCAGCTCAGTCATGATTTTTCCTATCCACTCCCATAAACCAGCCTGATCTATACCTTTAATTTTACGAATAATGAAAGATGGTATTCTTCCGACAAAACTAAATAATAAGTTGCTCTCGAACAGTAACTGCTTTCCAATGATGATGAATTCGTTACTAGAGAGTCTTCGTTTGATTTCATTACATTTTCTTAATGGTAACGCAACGGCAGTGCGATTGCACCTGTTTAAGCGTTCCTCTATCTCCAACGTTTCTAACTCTTCATACTTCTTATTTGCCAACTCCATTATCTGATCCTTTGAATCACGTGGAACAGCATTCCATAAGCGTACAGCTTCACTCCGTGCTTCGTGCAGATAGGAAACCACATGTGGAAGGATTCTTGACTTATTTCTCACTCGCTCAATTATTACAAAATTATGAAGGTCTTGTACTTTACCACGTCGTAATTTTTGGTACATTGTGTCTATTTCTGAGTTTAGATAAATTTCCGAAGAATTTGATGTAGTATAGTAATACTTATGTTCCAAAACGCGATGTGACTCCAGAATAGTCTTATTAGGATCCAGTCGTGGAGTCTGCCTATCCCAATGGCCGACATTTAGTACTGACTTTGTAAAGATGTCAAAACCGTGGTTTACTAGTTCATCAGCATTAGTGAATGAAACAGTTCTTCTTGGTGATATCAAATTTTGAATGCTTCCACCTTTATATGCATTACTCAGCACCAACGACATCATCAGAAATGTTCCAACAACATACGCTTGGCCTTTAGATTTCGTATACGACCCTCCTTGTTCCAACAACAACATGGTAACATTGAACAAGGCTGTAGTTCTATTTCGAATCGAATTCTTTTCTACCACTGCGGTCAGTTCTAACCAAAGAACTACCAAAAAGCTGGTAGCACAGACCAATAACCAACATTTGGTATCATAGATACTGTACAGCTTAGAAAATGCTAGTGGAGAATTTATTGGTAACGCACAACTCACAAATCCTAAAGATTCCACTGGAACAGCCACAAGTGATCCGTAGAGCCAAGGCAGAGTGGGAACATGATTTGTAATTTTCAGCCAAATTTCTCCCTTTGAATTACGGAGTGGATTATTTTCTTTCTTTCCATTGTTACAGAAAATGTTTCTCAATCCGTATTCACTGTCAAAAGTTCGGTAGGTGTAATTGCCCATGGTGCTCAGTAAAAGATTTGTGTATTGTTGGGCCAACATGTATGTTACATCTTTTTGAACCATAAACCTTGACGATGATGTTAGCTCACAGTTTAAAATGAAGTAGGTAAACGGGTCATTCATATTTTTGTTGTTAAGAATTTCCAAACGCATTACATCAGTGGATTCAGGAAAGCCGATATCGTAAATATGGTTTGTGTCAAAGTTTCTCCAGTCTTCGGTGGTGAAGCACAAATATAATCGCATTACAGCTTTGTCCTCGAGGTGATAAGGGTCTACACAAGTTTCTTGTGAACTGTAAACTGACTGACTTGATGCAGAGACATCAACCCAACTCGCGATTATTATAATTACGATATTATTCGTACCCAAGATTCCTCTGTACGGGAAACGTGGACTTTCTCGGGGTGGCGAATGTAGAGTCTGCCTCCAATAGAAAATGTCTAATACGTCATGAACAATAACGGCATGGAATGTTTGTCTATTTTGTGACAAGGAGCGATCAAACCCCCTTAAAGCAATATTTTCATCGTAAATCCTCAATATTCTAGTTGCATGCGACCAAATAGTATGAAATGGAAAGCCAACAGGATATTTGTAAATGTTTTTGAATGGTAAAATGGCAATCTGGACGTCACAATTCCAAGGTTTTGTATTCAGTGAAAATTCATAAAAGTTTATATGAGTACAGATATTACCGACATGATTGGTTGGAAAATTGCTTCCCAAAAACTTTGATAGTGGGCAATTGAAAATACCTGCATTTTCATCATACGTAGCATTGGATTTTCCAATGACATGTTTGACAGACCAAATAAGTGAATTTTGCTGTTTACTTAAACTTGGCACTCTTAAAGCAACAGCGGAATACGGTCCCAGTTCCAAGTTAAAATCTCGAAAATTGGTTAGATGAATAAAACAGTTTGAATGTACAAATGGAATTAAAAAGTCCTTTAGGTCGATTTTCTCATCATATAATCCTGTGTTCAATTTTAAATTTATAAAAGAACGTAAACGATTTAAATATTCTGTAACCTCTGGATATGGAGACGCTGACAAAGCGTCCAGTGTTGAGTCAAGGGATTCTATTTCATAATATTTAAGATCTCTAGACGCTTCAGCGGATGCCATACATGTTTTAACTCTTAAAAATAGTAAGGAGCCTAATGTTAATTTGGCTATGCAACTAATTGAAAAACTTGTTAACTGCATGTCAAACAATGAAGTGATGAAGCACTTCCTGTTGTACCTAAAATGTGTCTAAACGAATAATGTCCCATTTTCTATTATCATATTTGGTACATAATATTTACTAATTTATTTGATCAAATATTTTATACCTGTGAATACTTGCGTATATCATATTTAAGTGGGTATTCTCTTTTTACAAAACCATTATTAAAATTAATCTCTTTGCAGTAACCAGTAGAGTTCGCGTAAGCAATGAAAGCTTCACTGTAATAATTATAGCAATTTAACGTTCTTCTAACACTGATGAAAAGTTCTAAAATGGGTGTCGTTTAACATTGTAGCTAGAGCATCAACATAATTATGTACCAATCAAAGATATCTTGCTAAATAAAATTTGAGAATTCGTAATATGTTTGTAGCTACAATATGTAACAGATAGAGACAAAGTGTATTCTCAATAAGTCAGTGTGCTGTGACAACTAAATACCACTTTTCAATGAATATGCGTTGGAGGAGGATGGTAATTGTTTAGTTTGATAGATAGAATTCATACAATTCAAAGAAAAGAAACCCTTCAAGTTTTATATGTACTATGTACACACGTCGCTTGAAATTACTTGAAATTAAGAAACTTGCAATTGCAATGACTGCCGGTCTTCTGTAAGAATTCATCTGACACAATTCTCTTAAGGTTTTTGCATGCTTGTTGTTTATTTCTTTAAATCTTCAAAATAGATTGAAAATATATTTTCAATTTGCTAATGTAAGGTTACATAAATAATAACAAATAGTAAAACAATTTTTAACTTTTCAACCTTGAAATTACAACAACTTTCATTTTGATAATACTATTATGATTATGATAATACTAATAAATGCAAATAAATTCATGCTGCGTTTTATAGTGGGTTTTGCTTCACCAACCCAACCGACATGAGAGATAAAAAGATATACAACATCAATACAACACTTTGCAATTGTCCATTTTTATGGCAAAACTCATTGTACAAAGTGACAGCGCGACAAGAAAGTTTATTGATTGAGTTGGTTTTACTTATGCCGGAAAAGCCCTTATGCAAATACTAACCCTTATACAGTTCATATAGTATTATGCCTAGGAGGGAAAATGAAATACCTATTGACTAGATTTTGTTTGTGACGATGCATGGTAGAGTTTCCTATTCACAACGACAAGTTATATTCCATTGTTTCGGCTAGAAAACTACCTACGAACATCATATGCTCTACTTTCAACCATCAGTAGCATAATAAAATTCTGCTGTTGCAAATTGTCGAAGAAAGTAATGAGTAATGAGAATATCACTGCCCACAAAAAACCTTACATAATCCGTTAATTCCTTTATCTACTTTAATTTAGACATAAAATGTCCTAACATAATACGGCTAAGAAAAAGTTTATTGTTTGTATGATCGATCAGACGAGGCAAATTCTATAATTCAGTGATTGTGACCATTCATAGGTCAAGAATATGAATCCTTTATAATATCAAATATAAATTAAGTGCGTGTTACTCTATGCAACATAATGAAAATTGGCATAATTACATATTGCATTAAAATATGATACTGAGAATATAAACTGAAGTTTTTCACGACTTGTAATTCTGTTGTATTAAAGGTCTTTCATTGATCTATGTCGTAAATCCAAAAGGCCAAAAATAAAACCAAAAATCCAAAATGCCAAAAATCCGAAATCCAAATATTCAAAGTCCAAAAATCAAAAAGTACACAAATCCAAATAGAATATTTGGCATAACCTAACCTAACTTAACCTAACCTAACAATAATCAAACTTATTAAATTTTGGATTTTTGGATTTTTGTACTGGATTTTGGCACTTTGGATTTTTTGTTTTTTGGGTTTAGGATCCCTTTCATCAGCGAAACGTACAAAAATTCTAGAATACCAGTTGCCAAAGAAATTTAATTATCCCAAAAACAGTCCTCCTTCCTTTAGCACAACGCAAAGCTGAAACGTATCCGTAAGCAACGTGTACAAATATGCTCTCATGGTACGAAGCCGTATTTTCCCCAGAGAACCGTAAGTACAAGAAATTGGACGTAACGATTTTATCATTCTTCGTAAGACAGCCTTCTCCCATCTACTCCTGGTTACCATTGTCACTTCAAAACTTGACAATTTCCATTTAACTTTTTTGCTTTCCACATCCACCATAGTTGCCACTCGCCACAGCAAAACTACGGCTGCAAATGCGTAAACTGATGCAAAAGGTATGCCAATGTAAAATTGCCAGTCAATAACATCAAGACCCAGTATTGAAATTGTGTTTGTCAATTGTAAAATCCAGTATACCACTCCGAGGTGAACGGAGACAAGAATTCTGAGGGATTCATTAATTGGAACAAAAAGTATCGACAGACATTGGTAGTTTTGAATTGTTACAAAATTTACTTTGTTCATTTGTAAAGTAATCAGCTTATCTTTGTAGATTTTCATGATGATTAAAACATAAAAATAGAATGAATGTATCATGTTTACTCCTTCACAAATGCCCCACGTTGTAATGTAAATTCGTACAATAAATATTAAAGACCCAGACCAACGAATTGTAAACCAATTCGCAGGGAACACAATCCGAAAAACGTGAAGTGGGGCGTCTAGTTCAAAGTAAAATACAAACATGGGCAAAGTCACATAAAATAGGCAACACGTGTAATTGGATGAGACCAGAAATAAGCCAAGTTTATCTATTGAAGTATCACTTTTGTGTAATAAGCTTACACAACTTTGGAATGTTTTATAAACATTTCTTACGGTAAAGTGTTTCTGTTTGCGATAAGCTTGATTCCTAATATCAGTAATATCTGGTAAGTAATTTAAAACTCGATTGAGGAAGAATACCCAGTCCTTTGAATTGAGAATGAAAATTGCTGATGTTGACACTATTATAACCGTCAGTAACGGTTGAACAATTAGAATAAAAATATGGAAAATGCTTAAATTGGTATATAGATTCAAGTGGTAGGAACCAAGTACGAATATGCTGTTAACAAATGCGATCCATGGTATTATTAAAATGATTACGAATAGCCAACATTTTAATTGAGCTATATTTCCAACATCAGTGAATTGGCCAAGATTGTCGTTCCAATTAAATGGGTGGTGATAATGGAATATATTGATGAGGATCTTGGACTTCATATGCAATGCTGAACGATACATTGCTGCTCCTTCCATATTGCAGTCGTTCAGAATTTCCGGGGAACTATGCTACACTGAATTATGCTTACGATTTTTGTGTTATATTTGCCAGCAAACTATTATTTTTAAAACCCTTTCCGCTAATGATTGATTGACGGAAGTACACAAATATTAAATCTTCATGAATTGAATGAGCATATCTATTTTTAAAATTTTTAATTCTTTGACTTTGATAACGTGAACTAGAGCTAATTTTAGGGAGGAGTCAGTTAACCAATGTGAACTGCAGCATACAAAAAACAATATATTTTTAGTCTATAACTGCATTATTTGCTCTGGCTCTGACGCTGGCAAGGTCATTGTTTAGTAAATTGAGAGCTTACACAATTCCCTTGGATCCCATTAAGCTAATAGGTTTAAAATGAATTTCTG
>JAHZMV010006423.1:0-25873 GCA_027743765.1 Coecobrya sp. COE2
TATGGCCTACCTACTCAATATAATTAAGACAATGGTAATAATGTTTAGAATGATAACCATTTCGTATTAATTACACACGATATAACATATTACTTATACACGTGGATAAATATAATATATATTTTTTTATATATCTTTTAAAAAAGGAGACCAGAAACTTAAAAGTGAATCAACAGTAATTTTACGTAATTATATAATTATTTCTCTTTGTATTCTTTCCTTTTTTTGCTATTTTAGAAATTTTTTTGTTCATTTTCTGTCAATTATATGAATGACATCTTTAAAACCTGTTGCAGTATCATAAATAGCGGTTTATAGAAATGTCTATCTAATTTACACAAAAATTATGGTTATTTATGGCAAACAAGAGAGTAAAAGGTTTTTTAGTATAGAAGTAACTACTATAAACACGTAACAATGAATATATTGAATATACATTTTCTTCTTTAAAAAAATCATACAGGAGCACCTTAAGTTTCATTCGTTTAACTCAATTAAATAGATTTTTTACCTTTTCTCCGTAATTAGCTTGTTTTTTAAAAGCATCAAAATCAATCCTCTCATTTGTTTAAAAGTTTTACTGTTTAAAAATGTGTTTCTCTGTTTGTTGTTTAGTAAAGTGGCGTGTTTTCTTTTGTAGATAGAAGAAGTAAAAGCAGCAGCAGCAGCGCGGAGCAATTTATTCTTTGTTATTATTAATTTTTCTTTATTAACCATTATAGCTGTTGTATAGAATTGAGAGTAAACACTACTAGAAATTTTTTTCTGATAATAATAACTATAGTATTTAATTAGGAGAAACTACTAACCATTTATAATATAGTTTTAGAAAGCATTATTTAGAATTATATGTGGCTGTTTTTGCGGAGTTGAAATATGTTACAAGTCACACTGCTATATATAATATAATTCAAATTGTTTAGGTTATGTAACATATTTCATTGATGGACCATTGGATATAATAATATCTGTGTGGTAAGTAAAAACTGATAATAAAATGGTGGCTTGTTATTAGTAAACGGAGTTAAATATAATATATGTGTGTATATAGTTAGTGATAACTGTAATCATTCCTTTTGCTACAGTGAGTAATGAATAGAGAGAGAAAGTGGTCTATAACAAGCTGCCATTTTTTTCTGCTGTGCTTTCACTTTTTACCCGAATAGTGGTAACGCGCACAGTTTGGGAAAGTAGAAATAAAGAAAGTTTGAGAGAGAGAGAGAAAGGCATGAGAAAATTGGGTCTATTTTATAGAACAAAATTATCTACATAAAAAATATCCCTGGTTTTAACTTTTCTGTTAAGATAAACCTTACTTTTCTTGGATTTTTTTGAGAAAATGACAAGTAGAAAAAAACATAGAGAGAGTTGTTGATATATAAACATGTTGAGTCAAAACGATTTCTTTTTTACAGCTACTAACTGCATTCCATTAAATAACTCTAATTACGTAACGGCGGCGGCGGTGATAAGCGATGTTTTTTTTGGTGAAATATATTTTGTGATGTTATTAAGCTGCGTATATTTTGCACAAAAAGGAATATTTATACATATTGTATGATGCGAGTTTTTTGTCAGCATTAGTATTATTATCTTTGTCAAAAGTCATCTTGATGAGGACATTTTTCCCCAACCAAATGATTGTATCCTTTGGCTGAGGTGAATAGTTACATAGCTGCATTGATTTTTCAATCAATAAGCACCAATACAGTATAATTATTACATATTGTACGGATCCATCATACCGGATATAACTATTACTTGTAATGTAGCTGATGTATAAAAGATTTAAATTGAAGTAAAAGTGATAAAATTGTGTGTTGTAGTAAATGATATACGTATATAGAATACAATATATAAGTTAAATATAATATGTAAGGAATTATATCATAATTTTTATATCTTTAGAAATATTTGTTTATGGAGGTATTGTGTGTGCGATAATAGTTGTTGTAGCAGCTATCATCATCGTCAGAAATGGTAGGAGTGGAAATAGTGGCTATGGTAATGATAATAATAATTATAACAGTAATATAAGTAGGTATTATTGAGTGTTGCGTGGTACTTTTCTCATTGTTGTCTAGTCCCACAAAAATGTCTACACTATCAAATATATTATTATTACATACATTGTAAAGTAATATGCTTTCACTGTATCTGTTTAGAGTAGAGTAATAAATAGTAATTATATAGCAGGTCATAATAATAATAATAAATTTCTTTTTTTTCTTTAGTAAATAGTGAACGTTCATTGTTGATCTGTATTTAAAGTTAAATGGTAACTGTTTCAGTGGCATGCATATACCAATGGTACAGGTATATGGATGTAGTTTTGTATAAGATTTGCGTAGCGACTAAAACTAACGAGTTTAATTATTTTTTTATGTAAGTTTTATGTAGTATAAATAAATAGTAATATACTATACATAATTATGTACTTTGCAAATATATACATATACATACATAGTAGTTATTAGAATAATTATTTTACGTACAATGGTAATAATAGGTAGCCTAAATGTATGTAGATATATATAATGTGTGTATATTATATATACATACACTTTATGTCAATCAATCAGTCAATCAATGGCCATTTAAAATTCGCTTTAATATAATAAATAATATAAATGTTATATCTAACCTAAAATTTATGTAATATACAATATTACAGGTTTTATTAAAAAGATGCAGTAGTATAGTTGCATTGTTCCAGAAACTATGGCAAGATACTTTTTTTATATACGGAAACTATTGTTTGTGGTGAATAGTCTCTTATTTATGATCATTTACTGCTAATTATGTCCACTGTCCTGGAGAAACAGCAGGAGGAAGGATATCATATTATTTTTACATTACAAATAAATAGTAAAACTCTCTGTTGTAACAATATTAGTTATAATTATCCTTTAATGGTAGTCGTTTACCAGTAAAAACCATGTCATGTGTTATGGCATAATCTATGCATGTACTGATTTTTTTGCGTTTTTTAAAGTAAGTGATCAAATTATCCTGTCCGTAGTTTACTACTATAAATATGTACACAATAATATATCGTCTTTTGTTTTCCTTACAAAGTAGTGAAAAGTAGAAGTAGTGACTAGCCGTCTATTAAAACTGAAAAATCAAAATAATATTGTCATACATTACGATAATAATAATGATCGAATAATATATGCAAATTCCTTCATTGCTACATAATACATGGCGTATGGTAGTGGCAAGGTATTTAAAGTAAATTTAACCGTCGCATTTGTTTCCGTTATTTGAGAGCTTTTCTTTGAAACTACCTGACTAGAAAAACATGCGTGCGTGCGTTGATGCTTGCTTGTAAATTTTAAATCTTGTTTTTCTTACTGAGTTACACATTAGTCGCACCGTTTTAAGGAAATAAATAGGACTATTAAACTTTCCTTCATGAATACCATTATCAAATTGGTTTGTTTCGCAAAGCAACAAATAGAAAATGGGGCGAGAAAATTGCAGTAATAATTAAAAATCAGAGAAAATTCAAAATCATTTAGAAACTTTTTGAATGGTACTCCAAGAGTATAAAATACAATTCAAATTGAATGTAGGATTTTTCTATTAAATTTTGCAAAAAAGTCATGTAAATTGACAAATTGACATGTAAATAAACTATAACAAATATAAAATATCTGCAAATCTTGGGTAACTAGATAATTGTTAAAAATTTAACGAGTCAACTACTAAATATAGAACATAAAATAATAAAATAATGGAAAAGAAATTCTCTATGGAAATAATAAAAAGTCTTCATTTTTTGGATGGATATTGGAGGGAAAGAGAAACAGGGTACTTTTGGTTTAATTAAAAAATACGCATTCATATAGTATGGTCATCATCATCGTAAAATATGGCATAAAATTCATTCATTTATTACATTCACCTTTTTAAAAAATGCTTCATTTCTCTAACGAAAAAAATAATAATGTCATCAACAACAACCTATTATAGTTACCATGATTGTGTAACAATTTAAGCAAAAACAAAAATATTATTACTTTCATACAACACGAAATATTTCTTTGACTAGTCAACTGATTCATTTCGATGTATCTTCCATTATATATTTTTTTTCTAAACCATACACATATTTAAGACAGGCTGATTGATAATGAGCATTAGTTTTTTCTTTCCTCTTTTTAAAGATGATTATAAAGTATCATTACATTAACTTTAACTGAGCACCTGCGTCACAGACAAACTTAAAAACAAGATATGGGTATTGTCAGCCTCTACCTACCATACTGTATGTTACTAAAAAAGGACGTCCCTGTGTTTGTGTAACAACCGAAAAGGAGCAATTATAAATGCAAGGAATTTTTTTCTCTTTTCTAAGTTCAAATTGAAACGTGTGTGTATAGAGAGATAAAAATTTGTAGCTATATAAGTTTCAACTTCGATGTCCAGTTTAAATTCATGAGACTATAGATAACTGTCTCACCAACTCTCATAATATTTCTAACGACAAAGAGGAACGGTTGTTTTTCTCTAAAGAGATTGCGTTTTTTAACACCATGCAAAAAGCTGCAGAAGATATTATTAACTTTTGCTGTAGAAATAGTATTTTTAGCGAAGTGAGTAAATAGTATAAATTGTTTTTTTACAGATCAATATATACGCAGATACAATGTATAATGTGTTATCACTAAAAAAAAGTCTGCAGTGTGTTTACCACACTGCGCTCTATATAACGATTTTTTTATATTCATTTATATCCACCAATCTATAATGTGTGTGCCCACCAATAAATATATACTTTTTTTTCTTAAAAATTTTGGTTTTTGGTGCCCTTGCTCTTGTGAAATGTTAAACTGTTTGGTGTAGTTTACTTTGTTATTTAGTTTTTTTACGTTACATATTAATAATTATATAGTCAACTATTAATTCTTTTTTTTTGCCGTTTCACCTTCCATGCTGATGACATTGTATTGTGATTGTTTGATGTCTGGTGTGAAAGAGAGATAGAGAGAGAGAGAGAGAGGTGGGGTATTTTAAGATTTTGTTTTTTATGGAATGGGGAAAAGGTAAACTGCACTGTATACTCGCAATTTACTTTTAGAGTTAGAAACGGTACAAAAAAATGTTACCGTTTCTCTTTCTTAACAGTTTCCGGTTTTTTTAGGAGAACAACAAGTGATGAGGCGTTCTTCTAAGTCTACTTGAAAAAGTAATACTTTTCTTTGTGATTGTTTTAGATACACAGAGAGTGATTTTTTGTGTGAGAGAGAGTATATATGCACGTTTTTGTGTGAGAGGGAAAGAGGTAGAATTTCAGACAGAGAGTGACTGGTCCAATCATTATTATCATTTCTTTGTTCATTAATAATTTAGTAAATTGCAAATTCTATTGAAACATGACTTTGTTGTTGATTTTTATATATTTTTTCGTTTGGAACTTGATGGTCAACTTTTTTTAGAAGACAAAGAGAGCTGCAATGAAATATTTTCTTTTTCTGGTTTCAATTGCAGTCTGTTGGCTGGATGGATACAGAAAATCTGATTGTTACTTTTCGTTACACGGGGAGATATTGTAAAAGGCATGGTGTTTTTAGATTTCAACATGATTTCTTTTTTTCTTCTTCTTCACAAGATCATTAGTTTTGATAAGCTGTTTACATTCATTTTCAATTGAAGACTTTTTTTAAACAGACACAATGCCACGGGCTGATTAAATAATAGATCTTTCTTATTACATTTTTGTTCTTGTTTGGTATTTTTTTTAGCAATAATTGCTAATTAATTATTTTTCATTAATTTTCCTTGCTCAAATTACTCTTAAACCGGTGAAGGATGGAAAATGAGAAGGGAAAATTTAACGAGAAACGTTTAACCATTTTTTGT
The DNA here is from genome assembly GCA_027743765.1 of Coecobrya sp. COE2. NCBI lineage: Eukaryota > Metazoa > Arthropoda > Collembola > Entomobryomorpha > Entomobryidae > Coecobrya > Coecobrya sp. COE2. The sequence goes on from JAHZMV010006423.1 coordinate 5,869, forward strand.
GTGTGTGATTAAATGACTGAATCATTTCTGATTCTTCTGTCTGTTGTTCAATTCAGTATATAAAATTTAGTTAATGATTGGCATGCTGAGTGCGTGCTGTTTTGTATACGGCATGGCAGCATTAACACAAGCTTATAGAGATTATTATAGAGACAAAATTGACGTTACACGTTACATGCCTACACATTGTTTTGCTATTTGAAAGCAGTCAATACAACGACTAGTAGGAAGGAAGGAAAATAGCAATAATCATATAACGACAGTTTGAAACCGTTGTACAACTTTCGGTTTTTTTTTTCTTTTTCACTCATTTCGATGGTGGTGATGTTGATTGTTTCTATTAATATTATTATTATTACATGTTGATCAGTAGAAGAGCTCGGTAGAAAAAAGAAGCTGCATAAAATATTTAGGAAATATACCATGTCTCAAATATCTACTCCTGTTGAGTTATCATACTATGACAAGAAACAAAAATAAAACTTTTTTATAAAAGCCCTTCAATTAAATATTGTAGAGGTATTTTTTGTTCACATTTACAACAACTCTTGGATTCACATATTTATATCCCCTGTCACCATTTCAAACGTATAGTATGTAAAAGTAGTAAACAAACAATCATATTTTTACCAACAACAATTAAATGTTCTCGGGTTAACCTCATTTCTTTGTAACACTATCTATATTCATATAATCATAATATGTAATAAATTTATCACGTATATAGTTATAAAAAATGTATCGTTGTTTTCACTCGCCATCATCGTCACCATGGATAATAAATAGGTATTTTCTCAGTACGCACCTTATGCATGCATGCACATGTAAGTACGCTTCTATGCAATATTTAGTCTGCATAGTCGTAGTAATAACATATTATAATAATATTTTGTATAATATTTTAGTTAGGAAACATGAATACTATGTCAAAGAGTACAACAATAATGATAGAAAAATCATTCCCCCTTGTAATTTGTTTGTTGGCACCATGAATCTTGTTTTTTATCGGTTCATTGTAACGTGACTAGAGAACAGTTTTGTAAAATAGTTTAGGATCAACCAACTCCAAAACGAATAATAATAATAATAATATTAATAATATCAAATTGATGCAGGGATCCTTGTTGACCCGTAATAGGTTGGAAAGTTTTTTTTATCTAAAAAGTCTCCTCGCAGTCGAAATCTGATGGCCACGGTTTTTTAACTGATAAACTCGCTAAGCTACATATGAAATAATTTCACACCAATTCTTTTCGTTACATCTTCCGGTTTTACTCAACTTGCTATATAAATGATTTTCAAAACAAAATTTAATGGCCGTGCGTGTGGTTTTTTTATTCTAGTCTCCAACCATTGAGAAATTTGTACAGCACACAGGAGAAAGTTGTATCTTTTTTCTGTCATTTAACGCCCACGCACGCACGATCGAATACTTTTAGTGGATGTTATTTTTAAAAATTTAACCGTTTGTAACCCTGGTAACTTTTTGCTGTGTATGTGCCTCTCTCTACAGTTTTAAGATAAATTTGATAATTTTAAAGGAAAATTTTAAAAGTGCTAAATTCTTCTGTGTGTGTGTTTCCATTGCGTTGTTATCGCCACGACACAAAAAAAGTAGTAGTAAAAGTAGACGGACATGGACTGACTGATTGTTATACACAATTTGTTTTGTTTGCGTCTGCATCGTCGAGAGAATTATAACTAATTTTTATGTTATTTTTTTCTTGTGTACACCATAATTAAATTTTCTTTGACTCTTTATCACGGTAAAAAGTGAAACGTTCTTTGAGGTTTCATTTTAAGTATAATTCGTGTGTTTCTTTAAAAAATAACGGATTTAAACGGGAATTATATAAATTACAACAAGTACATAACGGTGACCGGAATTTAAAAAAAAAGATGAATGTTGGTAGTCCTGTCATTAAACTTGACGCACTAACACATGAAAATATTTTAAGACTGAATAAAATGATTACATACTTGTATTAATAATTAGGTGTATACGTTAAGAGCGACGACGAAATTATGAACAATTAATAATAACATATTAGTATACGGTAGTAACAAATAATATAATATTTTGTTTTCAACAGTAACTGCTGCGGTGACGATATCATATCCGTAGGTTATGAATTACTTATACAATAATTTTTTTACAGATATATAAAGTATTATCACATGAGTCAACATGTCATTCATTTAATAATAATAACAGTTGTAATAATTAATATATTAATTGTAATAATAAGACTACTAGGATATTAAACTGTACTTGATAAATAACAAGGTGAATGATCCACTATGATAAAATATACAAGAAAAACGATAATCAGACAATCGCACAACAGATCTTACCAACATGACATTATAGATTACATGCATTTTTCTTTGCATACAACTCCTCATCCCGTTGACATTTTTTTACAGTATTGTTTGTTGTCATAGCAACTAGGAAAAATAATCACATTATGTTGTAGATTTTTAGTTACACAGCACCACATCGCACCACCAACGAGAGAAAGAGAACAAATGAGTTTTGTTTTGTAGGACATGGAATATAAATATGCGGGCATCATTGTAAAAATTTTCCTAAAAATTAACATTTTCTCGCTTCGTTTGGAAGTTGGTTGGAGATAGTTCACAGCGGTTGCAATTTTACCTCTCCTTCATACATACATATTTTTATGCCCATTTTACCTTACTTTTTTAAAAGTAAAACTACTCAATTGTTCCGTGACAATGTTAACAGAAGGATATTAATGCATGTACAACTGATTACGATTATAATGTTAAATATATATACTTTAAAGTAGTTATAGTAATGGACCAAACAAATAAATGATATTGGTTAATATATATAAATGTAATTGGTAACCACAGTAATAAAAATGAACTATATAGTTTGAGAAGAAAACACGAGAGTATCCTAGTAATATCGTAGTTATTCTTTGTTTTGGATAAAATGACCATAGCTTTTCGTTATTTCTATGGTAATTACTATTATTATGTTTAACAATAATAATAAATTGTGGCTTGAGATGACTTTTTCACTTTGGCATGTAATTTTCTTGGAAAATCTTGTTATTTTTTTTCTCCGTCATAATTATTAGAAGGTAAATGAACTGATAGTATAACACTTAACATTGAATACCTACTTGTCAATAATAATAACAATATTAAAAAGAATCTCTACTTTGGTTTTCCTCCATTTTGTTTCCTCCTTTTCAAATGACTTTGTTTTTTTAGCTAATCAGAAGAAATGCTATATAAAATACGCCAACCTTGTTGCTACTTGACTAATATTTCATCAGAGAGCCGATGCCTTGCAATTTGGAAAATTCCTGTACCACCATTTTTTTAAATAATATTTTTATAGTCTGTTGTTTATTGTGACAATTTTTTTCTTCAGTGAGACAACAATGCAATAACGAGATAGCAAATAAAATGAGGGTTAGAGATATTGAATGAGACGAGTAGTGGGATGATTTTTAGTGCTGTAGTATAGTAGTGTAAAATGACAATGTCAACGTTCAAAAAATTTTCATATTGGTACATCTTCTTAAAATTTATACTCCTTTTTAAAAGAAAAAATAGATCCCTGAGAATTAGACCAGCCTCATTGAAGAAATTATCCTGCTTCAACGCCTGTCAAGTCTACTTATTTTTCCCATTAATATGGTAATATAACCAATCGTGTTTAGAAAAGCATACATACATATAGATTTGTTCAACAATGTTATTTTTTTCTCAAACAAAAAACAATTACTATGAGCTATAGATTTTTTTCTCGTTGATGACGGCACAAGGAAAACATTTAAAAAAACAAAAAAGAAAGTTCACTTTTCACTTTTCCAACTTTGGAATTGGTGTCGGTGGCGATGCATTTTGCAAATGTACAAAATCCAGTTCCTGTCTCACTAACTGTCTCTTTCTGAATGTGTGTAGTTTCCTTTTTTCCTATTCTTGAACACATATCTGATGAATATCTTTTTTGAGGGTATCATCAACAAACCAACTAAATAATTTATAAAGAGTTTTTTATTGGCTAATGTAACAACACATTCAACAATGACGCACACACATATTTCATCAGCACCATCGGAATAAGAGGTTCCAAAAATTGGGTTGAAGCCTTCCTTGGACAGGAGAGATGATGAGAAATATGAAGCTGGGTTGATTATATATTTATAAATCTTCACCAGAAACTATTAATTTGATAAATAATGATAGAAAGAAAATTGTAAAACAATTAAATGGTCCAGAAAAATAAACATGATCATTTTTGAGATTTCCAGTTTTAGCTACACGCATTTAAACAAAAAAAACATTGTTTCTGAGACATTTATGAAATGAGAGTTTTAAACTAATAATATTTTATATGAGCAGAATTCATTTCCGGTATAGTTTTTCCTTGTTGAGTAGTTCATTGAGAAATGAACTTTAATAATGAATGATGAAAAAAACTACTAAACTGTTTTTACATTCTAAAGTGCTACTTTCTCTTTTTTTCTGCTCTAAGAGACTACATAAGTAATAGACTAATAATAACAATAACAGCAACAACAACAGCACAATCTTTTAAGAATAACAATAATCGATTGTATTTTTTTTCCTTTTATGAATGGTAAACAAGCTTTCTTTTTGTTATTATTGTTATTATTATTATCATTATTATATTCTTATATATTCATAATCATTATTTTAGCTGATTTTCTCATATAAAATCAGGAGATGCGTGCAAACTATTGTAATAATTTTTTTGACAGTGAATCATAAATAGTAACCATATAATTATTGTAATAATATGTGTGTTTTGTTAAAATTCCTTATTCTTGGTGGTGGTGTCGATGGCGCTATATTTTGTTGTATCCTGTCTCATCATCATCATCATCTCGCTTTAGTTAGTCTTGCTTTTTGTTGGAGAGTAGCAATAATAATAACATAAATAATGATAATAATAATTAAATAAAACTTCCCGTTGCCACATTGTCCTCATAACATATAGAAACTTATTATGGATCTTCTATATTTTCTTTCTTTGTTCTGTTTCCATCCGTTACAGATGTATTGTATCAGAACTTTGTTTTTTAAAACAGTTCAGGGATGATTGTGTATTAATTTTCTTTAAAACAGTAGCTGCACGTTTTACCCTAAGTTGTTACTTTATAATATACTTTTTTTTATATATGGCGAGGTCTAGACGAATAAATTGTACTAAATACGTAGACGATTTTATATAATTATATAACCAATAATAATAGCAACAAGTTATATTATTTTTTTACTAGTTATTAGACACTCTACGTTGTTTTAACGGTATTGTTATTTTTTAGCGATTTAACGATATAATATCTCTTTATATATGTATATATATATATTTTATATATAATATCGAAGTAGCAGTACTGGCAATAAATATAGAAACGGTACAAGTAAGATCAACAATGGTGGTAGCAGGAGAAAGTCCCTTTTTCTTGCTCTTGTTTCAGTTTTTTATACATTAATTATTTAGAAAAAAATTGACCTGGATCTACTGTTGTAATAATAACACGTAATAATAATGGCATTTTTTTGTTATTTCAGATGTCTCTGTTTGAATTAGTTGTAGTAAAATGGTGGTGGTGTTTTGCTGCTGTTGTGATGATGCTAAAAAAATGTTTCCCTTTCGTCACACCCAGCATCATTTCTAAATTTCTTTTGGAAATGATTGTTGAATTGATGTTGATGCTCTTTCTTTTTCGGTTCTCATGATTTCCTTATTATTAGTAATTATTTAAGGGTTGCTGTTGTCCACTTTTTGTTTGCTGCTGCTTTATTCTTTTGGAGCAAATATATAGAATAGTAAGTGGTTGTTTGTATGTATTCCTAATTATAATAATAATAATGATAATAATAATAAATAGTTGGTAACTAGAGTAGAAGTATTTAAGGAAACGGTATCCGTCATTATAGTATTAGTAGTTGTAATAATAATAATAATAATAATAATAATTGTTGTAAGAATGGTACGTTTAAACACTTGCCATTGGAGTAATAATAACAATAATAATAATAACAATTGCAATAGTAGACGTAATAATGATAATTATAATAATAATAATAATAATTATAATAGTATTTTATTCTAGTAATAATAATAGTATCAGTTGAAGTTGAATCATCATTTCCTCGTCTAGGTGTTGACGTTGTAATAGTTGTAGTAGTAGTAATAGTAAGAATAATAATAATAGTAATGGTAGCAGTAGAAGTAGTAGTAAAAGTCCAAGTACTCAGGAAGATATCGCTCTCTGCAAATAAACAAGAAACATCTCCTGTTACACAAATTCATATATACACACACACGCATACAGAGTCAGACATGGTGAAAGCTTAATATCCGTTACTGCTGGCATCATTCTACGCTTTTTCAATCAGTGAAAGTGAAGTGAAAGTGGAGAAAGCATGCATGTGTGTGTGTGGCACTGAGACAATTGTACTCTAAAAAGTTGTAAGGTCTCTGCACTTTCTCTCTCTCTCTCATGTGCATCGTGATCACCAGCTGATCTTGTTACTACTATCATCTAGAAAAGAGAAAACTTGCTTGCTGGACTATACGCAAAAATATCAACAATTGTTTTTAAATAATTAATTTATTGCTTTCTCTCGCTTTCTTCTAAACTTGACTGACTGACGAAAAGGTGTGATTGTGTGTGTGTGTGTGAATGAGAGAGAAAGAGAGAAAAGGTGAAAGTAATCGCACATCCATTTTATATGACATGGTCATGTGTACATCGTGTGTGTATGTAACGTCTGGTTCGTCTGGCTGGCATTTGTTGTTCTTTTCTTGGCATGTGGAACAAGGAGTTGTAATAATGTACCTGTGTTTTGTGTGCATGTGCTTTAAGCTATGTGTAGTTAACCTTGACAAGGAAGAGTGAAAGGAATGGAGAAAGAAAAAAAAAGGGAAAGCTAAACAATAATATATTGTTTTCTAGGTGGTGGCAAACTATCATGGTTTCGTGTGGTCGTTGACGCTGCCCTTCAATCATGTCATCATGATCGTAATCGTCAAGAGAAATGTTGTCATGCTGGGGATATATAAGGATAAGAATTTGTAGGAAGGCATGTATACAAATTGTTTTGTTTATTTTATTATTTTATCCTTAACTACGCCAGTAATTTTGATGATGATGGTGATCGACCACATTTTCAGCAATGTTTCTGGTAGTACATAGTTATCTTTTAAGAGCAGGAGGACAAGTTAACTGATGGCAATAATGTTTATCTTGATATGATGGAGACCATGTATAAAACATGTCTCGTTTCCATATAAAGTTGCTGGTATTAAAACTATGTTGACGCTGACATTCCATATATTTATTTATGCTTTTTATAGGGAAATGTATTGCATGCACGTACGCCATGTGTCACTCAAGAGGAGAGTCGTTCTGAAGGGAAAATAATTTTCTGCTCATAAATGGGAGAGTTCTAGTGCATAGTTAAACACTTGGTTGGTACGGAAGGTGCATCTTGAATATTTTATAGTGACACAGGCAGCACTAAAAACATTATGAAGGCTTTTTTAAACACTCCGTTGCCATTCCCGTTGTGCCTACTCACATATATTTATCACCTTAAAGGGGAAGTGGGAAATTGCTAAAAAAAAAATGTGACCATCATTATCAGCCATGCGATAATACCGAACGACTTCATGAGTACTGGTTGGCACACTGTAGCGGTTTTTACAAGAGACAGTCATGATGGAAAGGCTTCTTCATAATACATGTTATGGTAATAATAATAGGACTGACGTCGACAAGGCAAGGCAGCAGGAGAGGAGGAGGTATCCATTGTTACATTCTCTCAAGTTCCCTTACCATGTAAGGGTGGTAAAAGTGGCGGACGAGTAATGTTGCCTGCTCCTAGCTATCTTGCGTGCAAGTCTAGGCTCGGCTGGTCCTTCATGGTACAATTGAAAATGTACAACAACTCTTTCTACTCTCGGTAAGATAACTAAAAGAGTACAGATATAATGGCTATTGGTTTAGTGGAAGGGAAGGGTAAAACATGGCCATCATAACATCGTCGTCGTCATCATCATCATCATCGTCATCTGTGAAGGGAGAGTGAGTGAGTGTGAAATGTTGTAGAAGTGTAACTACCTATGTGAGTCATGAGTGGAGTGAGGGTAACAGAGAGAAAATGAGAATGGAATGGGATTGAAGAGGAGAAAAAGGGTTTCTCGTCCATTTTTTCCCTACACATTTTCCTCCATCATTTCTGCTCACTCACAGAGTCTCCTCTCTTTCCTGTATATGCATATATATTTTTTGCCTCAGCAGCTCGATCAATATCAATGCAGCGTTTTCTCCGTGGTCTATGCACCAAAAAGTCGGAGTCAACTGGAGTGCCTCCGTCTACAACAACGTCGTCAGAGAAAGGGAGAAAGGAGTAGACCTTGGTTTGTTGTGTTCTTATGCTTCTTTTTTGCTACTCTCCATACTACTTCTACTCTACTCCACGATGCACGATCCTCTCTGGTGGTCTGCTCTGCTATGTCCTCCTCTACATACATTCATACACTCCTGCTTTTTACTTACTTTACCAACTCCCTCCCTCACTCACTCACACTCAGTCAGTCACTCAGTCAGCAGAAGAAGCAAGAAGAAGTGCCGCTGCTGTTAAAAAGACTTTCCTTGCTAGGTTTCCTCTTCGGCTGCATCTCTCTTTTCTCATTCCTTATTTTTCTTTCCTGCTTTCTTTCTATTTTTTCTTCATTCTTACCACTATACTCTCAAATATTATAGAAATAACCCTTTTGTCCATATCCATTCTACCTAGCAATCGTTTATGTACATAGACACTTTTGTATTTCAGTTGATGTAAAGGCAGCTCTCTAGTGCTGGTTTTGCTATCAATAACACAACATACTTTAGTATCTAATTCCTTAACACATCCAGTGTGGTAGTACACAAGTCCCCTTTTTCTTTTAAGTGAACCCGTCTTCCTTTCTCCCTTCTGTATTCTTATACCCCAGAGTACCCATTTACGAGCGGATAATATATATTCCTGTGTTTATACTCCCATATCACTTATACTTTGAAACCATTCTAGATCCATATAGACGATGGAGACAAAAAATGAGAGACGGCCACTTTCACTCACTACTACTTTACTCACATTAAACATCCTGCCCAGTCCTGTTGACTTTCAAGGAAAAGGGGAATAAAATACCCGGACTGAACATCCAATACTCCACTCGGCTTCTTTCTTTTTCCATGTAGTTGTACAACTTGTGGTAGTATTAGTTACATGTGATGGGAGAAAGGAGGAGGCCTTCAGCTTTTAAAAACACACACTCTTATTCTTACCCTAATTTTTTTCATTGCATTGGAAATCTACACTGCCTTTTAAATAAATCCATATACAAACATGCCCGACATAATACATTTGCTACTTACATCCATGCATATTATGTTAGGTACATTTTATTCATTCACGATGTTGTAGTGTTTGTAGGAGTATTCGTCTGCTCTACACTTTTCATGATGTGTATATATTTACATTGCCAAGGGAACATTTTTTATAGCGGATAACGACAACCAGCCACATTTTATTTTCCTTTATACAATCTTTTGAACGTACGTACCTATTACGACAGGAAAGAAAAAAGGACTGAGACGGATTTTTGGACACTGGCTGCTGCACTACCTAATAGTACTAGCACTGCTTGTCTCCCGAGTTATTTGGACAAGTGTCCATTTCCTTTTTTGTTCTTTTCATTCTTTTCTCTTTGTGAAAGCACAATGTACAGTGCTATTTTCAATGAGGAGTAAGTAGAACAACGAGGATGCAATGATCATAATGAATGATGATGAGGACCTTGGGTATTATACATTTTATGTTGGAAATGAATCCTCCAAGACTTATCTCATAGATATTTTTGTAGTTGAAAATTGTACCGCTTGTTTATACCATGGCTCTCAGAGGATGGCTGATACTGACGGTGATTTTTTTGCACTGCAACTGGTACTGCTCAGTACTGAGTCTTCCGAAATGGGTTCAACGAAAACTTTTGTATTAGCTTTAACATGACAATGCTAGTTGAGCACGATCCCCTCCTATTACGAGCTACTACTACTCTGCCCAGGTTTCTTGGGTTTATGGTGCCCAAAAAATAAGTTGTACTTGCTAACATTTCTGGTCCCTTTTGAAAAAAAAACACATTTTTCCGACCCTGCCGATATCCAATGAAATGGCAAAGTTCGGGAAACAAGTAGGGTTTGTTGCTCGGCATAATAAAGCCTTTACATTGAAAAAACAATCACGTAGCAATAAAATATTAATCGACATTAAATGTAATCTTTTTAGCATAAAATGTACTTATCCTAGTTTATTGTTGGACAAAAGGAGAATTAGGGTATGCTATATTCTAATTTTTACTCATATTGGCAACTGGTTGCCTTGTCCTACTTTTAATTTGCTATTACGACGATAGTCATAACAATAGGTTATATTGGCCTATTGGCTTAGTAAATGTACGCAGTATGCGTTAAAAAGGGGATCGTCTTCAGGAATGTAATAATAAAAGAGGAAATTCTTTTAAGAAACAAGAAGGAAGTTAAACACATTAAGGAACTGCATAGCTCAACAGATACATAGTTGCAGATGAAAAAAACCTCGAAAGGTGGTAAAATGTGAGAGACGATGTGCTGCTAATCTACATTTACCAATGCACATATTATGAGATTTAGAATGTATGCTATGATCAGTATGCGACAACCAGGCCAAGCTCTACTGCCTCGTTTATCATGGCACGTTAACTATAAAAGTAGTACCAAGTTGTCACTTTCTAAGAAGAAGAAAAACTCTACATTAGAGTGAAGTGGGCAAAAATGGTGATTATTTCCTGCTGAAAGAGCAGGCAAACTATAATGGTGCGACAAAAGGGTATACCGTTACGAAACAAAAAAAAGTGAATAGAGAACGAATGAGTAGCATTCATAATAGTTTTTTGTAAGTTTTGCCTGTCGTGTGTTGGACATGACAAGAGAATATCATTATCATGATGATGATCAACATCACCATCATCAGTTAAAAAGGAGTGCCATGAATAAGAGAACAGGGAAATGATATAAGTTTACAAAAAAAGTTAAAATGATCCTTGCGGAAAAAAATCATCCAATGGTATGCCTAAATATAATGTATAATATACACAGGCAGAGAACGACATCCTTTGTTGAAGAAAAAGCGTGCTGAGTTTTATTTGGAGTTTTGCCTTTTTATGTAAAATAGGGTGAAAGAAAATGTTGACGTATGAGTGGGAAAAGTAGCGAAGTAAAGTAGGGAAAAGAGATGGCTCATGTTATTACTAATTTTATATACAGGGACTCACTGTGAGCGGGTATTATGGAAGATGGATTTTTTGAAAGAAAATTCAACGAAAAGGAACAGAGGTGATGAGGGGTAATGGAATCCTAAAGGATTTTGTAAAGGCTCCTGAAATTTTTCGAGTGGGCAGGCTCCTTTGAAATGAAACAGCCGTAAAACTAGAAAATAATTGGGGCATTATGAAAAAAAATCGTCAAGTTGGCGCATTATTTATGCTCTAACATTTTTATGGTCACATCGCCACTAAAGGTTGAATGTGTTGGGATGTGTGAGTTCTCTCAGTCTCAATTACTTCTATCTCGGGCATATTTCTGACCTTTTATAAATGGCACAATTTAGAGAGAGAAAGATAGAGACGCTTATGAGTCTGAATATAATGGGAAGAAAATGAAGAAAGGAGCGAGATATCTAAAGAAAGTGAGATGAGCAGCCAGCGCAAATATATAGAGTTGGAAGCATTAGGTGAAACAAAAGAAGAAGAAGAACAAGTGGTCATACCGTGTGGTCAAACGTCTGTTTCTATACGAGGCGTACAGCTATTTCTAGGCTTGGATGGGTTGGCATTCCCGAGCTTCTTCGTTAACTCTGCCTCGTTCAGCTCTATGATGTCCGAGGAGGACTCGGAAATAGAGCCGGCGTCCGGATTCGAATACCCTGCGTTATCATCAGTATCATCAACAACATGAACAAAAATTATTATCACTATTATTTCCACTGATTTCCTTGCTTAAGAAAATACATAAATATCCTCCTTGCCTACATGCACACAGCTACCATTCAAGTCAAGAAGCATTTAATGCAACCATACATCTCCACATAATACGCTTTTCCAAGGCACGCGTGTTCTTTTATATAAATGAGCACTGGAGTAATTAATTTGGGCAATCCTTAAAAAGGAAGTAGCACAATAGGACAATATACTCGAGTAATCCATTAGAGAGCGTTTGTAGAATGTAGGTAATGCATATAGGCAATTTCGATTTTTTTGTACCGTTCTTTTTTGCAACTCACCTAATGTGCCGGGTAGGTAGGGGCAGCTTGTGACGTGATTAAAGTTCTGCGACTGCATCTCCTCCTGGTCTGTCTCACGATGGTAGAAGTAGTTGAAATTGGACACGATGACAGGCACAGGTAAAGCGATTGTCAAGACACCGGCAATGGCACACAATGAACCGACTATCTTACCCCACACACCCACCGGCCTGTCTCCCCCGTCAATCCCGCAACAAATAACATTCACATAGTCATCAGCCCGTGACAAGATGAAGACGAGCAAGAAGTTGGATTCGCGGTCGTTAATGGATTGGGTGGCGGTTTTGCAAGCAGCAGTTGTCGTTCCAGTAACGGATCACGCATCCATATTATTTTTTAACCATTCAAGTAGAAGAAAGGGAAACAAAGAAATACAATTAGACTTTGAACCACAAAAGACATGATAAAAGTATATTAGAGATTCATGTGGGTTTCGCGATCACCACCACCATTAGCATCGCATCACCATCATCATTATCATTCTTTTTTTCTTTTGGAAAACATTAGTAAAAGACGTTGAAGGTTAGGGAAACTTTTTCATGCGTGAGAACTACTATAAGAAAATAGAAACGAGCTACTCTAATGGATAAATTGCCAAGTTGTGATTGTTGTCAAGCACTAGTTTACTTGGTTAGTAAGAACATCTAAACTGATCACCTACGAAACGTGCAAACACACAAAGAAAATGAGAAGGACGAGATTAAAAGTGAGTTGAGGAGAAGAGGCTTAAGCAATCTTAATGCTTCTAGTTAATTAGACTACATCGATAAGATACGTTAGCAGCGGACAAAACGGGTGTTTAAAACATTGTTTTATTCAATACAAGTAGTAATAATTACTGAGAATACGGTCAGTTAGCACAATACCAATTTAGTGAATTAGAACAGCAGTTTTTGTTAGGTTACAAGATATATATATAAAAATGATAAATAAAAAAATAAAGGAAGCTGTACGTTACATTACGTATATCAGAGTTGATTGCGTGCTGAGAAATGTCAACCAGAGAGATAATTTTAGTAAGTAGTTATGACATGGGTTAGTTCTGGCGTATGATTTAATAGAAAACAAATATTTGTTTAAGCATAATTTAATGACGTTATATAGACTTGTTCAAATATTAACAGTGTTCAAAATCACTACTTTTTGCTATCCTTCTCTACGCAAGCTCGTCAGAGAGTTGAGAAGAGAGCAGTTTAAAAAGTAAAAACGCATAATATATTTTTTGGTGCTGGAGAGAAAGCAGATAAACTTGTGCGAGGTATATTTTGTTTCACATTTTTACATGTGGAGCGAAGTTTATCTACTTTTTGTTAGTTGTCATTGCCATGGGGCTAGGCTAAGGAAAGTGAAAATATCAGGAAATTATTAATGGGCTCCTTTTTGGGGGTGTACTGACGGGGACAGTGATCACAATGATGTTGGCGAGAGGAAAAATAAACTTTGCTTTTGTGTTTGGCTCAAAGATCATCATCACTGTCACGTCGTGACTCACAGAGAGACAGAAACAAGTTAACAGAGCAATCCGGGCATCAACATTCACATTCCGTGAGCTGTAGCAATACGTCTAACGGTGTATTTTTTGGATGTACAGAAACGGTTCAACTGACATGTAGCTGGGATAAGAGTCAATCAAATAGAGAAGGCGTAAGAACAAAGAAAAATGTATTTATTTACTCTATTTCACTATATAATTCAGTGCCTTTTTTACGCTAGTCGTCCTTCCCTAGCGTTGTTTCTCTGTTGTGGCTAAAAATATACGCTTTTTATGTCTACATTCATTAGTTGAGGTGGTTCAGGTTGTGTAAGTTGGTGACATGTGACTGACAAATAGAAGTGCGCGGATGCTGTTCTAAAAGGCGAGGCACAATAATAAACTACTATCCATTTGTACGAGCATTTCCGACTTATCCATCTCAATATTCGTAATTTCTGAAGATAATGTTTCGAAAACTACATACAAGGACATAGAGAGAGATGGAAAGATGGAGAAGGTGAAATGAGAAGATACAATTGGGAAAAACAATTCATTGTAAATATACTGATAATGTGGATTGATCGATCGATTGATTAAAGTTGGCTCTGAACGTAGCTTACAGAAATTAATGGATACGCAATTGACACTCGGAGTGACAACCTGTATTTATATATAGATATATGTAACATAAAAACAGAAAAAGAGAAAAATACACGAGGATGAGGATCTTGGTATAAAAAAATGTAAAATGTTGTAATTCACTGCCTGTCACTTATGGTAAAGTGTTGATTGAACATGATTCAGGAGAACATTTTTGTCCGCATTTGCTCTTGTGAAAGTAATAATGATAATGAGAATGTTGATGGCTTTCATGTGATGATGAACATTTTTTGCACGTTAGAAAGTTAGTAAAATAGAAAATAAAACATATATAGAAAATGTGAGTGAAAGATAGAGAGAAAGAGAGAAATAGAGTGGAAATAAAATTAAAAAATCATAATGTGAATAATTTATTATTATTTATAGTTTTGATGGTCATACGTCATGTCACCGTAGCCCACTGTCGTCATGGTAACGACCGCCCACCAGAATGCATCGGGAATAGACTTGAAGTAAGAATGTTCAGTGCCAGCCTCTGCGAAGTAGACAGCACTTGAAAATAGAACCACACCTGGAAAAGAATATAGGAAAATAGCAGTGATTGTTTTGGCAGAGCGGTCTCATAATTTCACCATTTCTTAACAAAGTACCGATTTTTTGTGTAACCATTTTATGAGGAGCTGTCGTAGAGAAAAGGCCTGTGGCCTTAAATTATGGAACACCCTGAGCAAGCTATATGAGCATAGACATAAAACCTTTCGTTGCATCAATTATTCCTGCGAACTACCAGTTTCAGAGTGAAATGATAATAAAATGTATATGATCAATTATTATATCGTAACGAAGCAGTAATATGCAGACTTATGCAAAGGCAGGATAAGATGATAATATTATGACAAGTTGATAACCACCACACCAATGTCCTTCCTGATAAAAGTGTTGACATTCTCAGCAGAAAACATTTCGAGTTTTTACGCTATTTCCGATTGCTTTGTGTATAGACTTATATGTATGAGATTCGCGAGCGACACAATTTATAATTTTACCATCATAACATAATAATATATATATGTAATTATCTAAAGACTATACGCACACATGCAAAACAAAACCGATTCACCAATCACAGTAAAAAATAAGACGGGGAAATATAATATGACAATTAGATTAATTACCATAAAAATTACGCTGTAAAATGGAAATCACATTGACATATTATTGAACTTACACTTCTGAAAATGACACACACACATACATACACAACATTAACAAAAGTCTAACGATCAAGATGAAAAGGGTGAAGGACATAAATTGTTCTGATGCTCGAACGCACGCAGACACACACGTACAAATCGCTTCTACACGTCAAATTTTGACACATTTATGGTCTAAATCCGAAGATGACAGCTGAATATAAATTATCGAGAATTTAACAGTATTTTATATAGTATGCATGGCGACATGAAGAAACATGTAAAGCCAACACGGCAACATGGCATTTTTATCAGAGGAAGGAAAAACACTTTAAAAGAGCACGAATATATGGCGATATTGCCAAGGGTAGCATAATTTCGGGGGACTGTAATAATACAACGAACAATAGCACGTAGCTAAGTACACAAAGAACATTATTGACCATGAAGAGATAAGAATACACGGACTCATATATTTAACACATTCAATCATGCCAACTTGGAGATGACGAAAAGGAAGGAAGGGATGCAGATTTTGATAAAATTGAAATTTGAAAAGGGAGTCTGTGGCATGATATAAAACGACGATGATTGACCAGGTTGATTGTTCGTTACCTCATGTCACCATAGCCAACTGTTGTGGTGGTAATGAGAGCCCACCAGAAAGCGTCAGGTATTGACCTGAACGTAGAGCCGTACTCGTGAGCATCACAATGGTATACAATACTTGAGAACAGAACAATTCCTGTTGGAAGAACAACGACGAAGAACAAGTAATCGTAAAATACAACCGCACAATGCATTCCCGTATAAAATAATAGAGCTATAAATATAGCAGGACCAAAGAGCTATATACAAACTAATTAAAATGCTGTTTTCTAAAAGAATATTTCACATTCGTACCGCACGCGCACGTTACACCACACTTTTTTGTTACTCTATCATCACTACTGCCATTGAACAGTGATTAGATTAGATTTCCGTTACTGTTACGGTGTTTCCAAAAACAAAAATGTTAATTATTTCCTATCTTATTCAATCATTTAGGCATTTATGTTTCTCAATAGGTTTTGTTTGAAGTACTGATTGAGTTACGGTCAGGGGCTGTGGCTGCATAGATATTACTACTTTCTATATGATGTCAGGAAAAATTAAAGTAAACCAATTACACACTAAAGTAATTTCAATGTGAAAGGAATCCCGAAATAAAAGCCCACACTGCGGATCCAATAAACGAATGTCGGCCCTTTCACCAGCATCATTTCCTTTCGACTCTATACTGGTTTTTTGTTCGGTCGACCCTTTCCCCGTGCTA
The DNA here is from genome assembly GCA_027743765.1 of Coecobrya sp. COE2. NCBI lineage: Eukaryota > Metazoa > Arthropoda > Collembola > Entomobryomorpha > Entomobryidae > Coecobrya > Coecobrya sp. COE2. Next base: position 22,853 of record JAHZMV010006423.1, read on the forward strand.
GCTAATTGGACAAACAAGTTGGTAGTGATAACAAAAAGGAAATTGAAATTACTAATGAACTCACACATAGGCAGCATTGATTGTATTTTCAACCGGAGACTATGGATACGTCCATCTTAAACGAGTAACATCAATGGTAGCTACACGCACGGAGCATAAACTCAGATTTGAGCTTATTCAAACTTTTAACAAATGGCTTTCATTGCCGGCCTTAAAACAGCGAGACTATCAGTGTCAGCAACTGAAACACACGTCGCAGTAGATTTCGCGTAAGCTTCTATGTATGATGTGATAAAATTAATTTAATCAATTTCTTTCAATTCAAAACGGCAAAACTCAAATAGTATCTGGGGAAATCCCTACGACAAACTGAAAAGTGAAAAATGTATCATGATTCCGTTGCTGGTGAAATCCCAGTTTGGACATGTTCCTTTCTAGTAAAGAATACGCCATGTTCAGAATGAAAAGATAATAATACCATGATTTATTATTCAGGTTTACGCTTTATGCACTCAAGGGAACTTTTTGTTCTAATATCGCAGCCTTTTAATTTACGGTTCAGTTTAGTCATTTGCACTTGTCATGCATGACTAGTGAGACCTGCTACCACTTCTCGCGCTTTATGAAACTCAATTAATTTAGCTTGCAAGGTCCCTATATCATTGACTCTGTCTAAAAACGATTCTAGGAATTTGGTTCAATTGCCTCCTCTGGCAAGGTTCTTTTGTTTAAACCGTTTAATGGAAAACATGTACTTTCCCTTACACCCTTGAAAAAAATACTAACAAGGAGCGCTGAGTTGTTACATTTCAGTATTTGACAGTGATTGTACCATTAAGCAGTATGGGTCACAGCGTGTCTTTGGAACAGCAATAAATATGATTTTTTTTTTACTTTTCGTTGGTAGTAACATAGTCTGACTAAACTTCAACGTACTACTTTAAATCTACATATTATGTATATATTTATATTCCTAAATTGTATTTGTGTTAAACTTTCTTTTCGATTGCATTCAAGCTGCAGTATTTTGTCCTGGAAAATATACATTATTATAGTATAAAGCAGGAAAGTCAAGGTACCTAATTCATAATAAGTTATGCATGCATTCTTACGTGATTACCTATTTACTTTTTACTCAAATTTTGCTCTAATAATTTCCTAAAAATAAATATTCAAACTTTCTTGTTTGAGAATCATTAATTCGCCGCAACGTCACAAAAGTTAAGAAAAGTTAAGATTAATTTCTAAACCGGTTTACTCCAGCAGCAAAAATCAGCAATCTCCCGAGTCTCATCTCACCCCAGAGGAAATCCTTTCAAGGCAAGGAGTTCACGAATTCACTAGCTTGGAATCTTTGTTTTTGCATACTCCTCACAAACCACCTATATCCCTATCGCTTCATCAGTAAGATTGCATGTTGAGACCCACTTGAAACTCACTTGCTCATCGCTTGAGCTTCAAGAGAATCGACTAAATTACAAGAGCCCATGGAAAGATTTCCTATTCACATTCGGCAGCTCTGATACGCCATACCAGTATTTAAAATCTAGATTTGTCGTAATTTAGGATTTCCACACTTAAAAATAAAATAGTCATACCAATATAAATTATCTGATATTTCTGGCGCTGAATTATAATTATTAAATTTGGTATGGTATAACACTTTTTACTGCTTTGTGCAAGGGTTTTAACATTATCAGTTAGTCAATCCAGTAGAATGGGGTACATGAAAGAGCAAGCAAATATAGAGCATAATATTTAATGATGTTCCAACTCCTGAATGAACTATCATACAACATCATAATAGTGTACATATATGTACTAGTACATCCTGATATAATATGCATTTATGCATGTGATTTTCACATCAGCGGAGATTAATATTGAATGATGAATTTACTATGTAAATAATTATGCAAATGCAAACCGTGAGCAAAAATTGAATTTTGAATTGAGGATGAGATATGCGGAATGCAGGATATAGTACGGAGTATTTCCAATGCTAGACAACACAAAATTGTGGGGCTTTCCCTACTTACCAATGAAAAGGAAGAAAATGAGCAATCCAAGTTCTCTCATGGAAGCCTAGAGAAAAAGAAAACGTTTATGATTAATATTACATAATTCAATGCAATATTATCATATTCATAAGTATGAAGACTGGGTAGCCAATGTTGAAAAAACGTATGTCGAAGCATTCTCAATCTGTTACATAAATCGGTTCTGCTGATGGCTGTAACTTATAAATAGTTTTATTTTTTGCTTGCCGAAAATATCAGTTTTTTCTGTTTGTTGTTTAAAACATTGATTTAAACCTTGAATTGTTATTTTCACGATGGATTGGAAACCTCCACCCCTGCCAGTACGGTTACCTATGACCCATCCTATCAAGGAGTATTTTGAAACGAAGAAGGGGAGACGGTACCTACGTTTTTTTAACCGCTGCGAGTTGATGACTTCTGATGGTTATCCGTGTGGACACCAACGAAGGTTTCAATGTGAAATGGACACGCACGTGCAAAATCATCATTCCCTCATGGACTGTCCTGTGGAAGGATGCCCTCAGAAAGGACTGTATGACATTTGGGCTTTAGCTTTGCACTACAAACTTAACCACCAGGGTTATGTGAGGTTAGATTAGATTATAATTAGATTATAGTTTTGCAACAAGTAACATTAATTATATTCTACATTTTCAGGTGCTCAATTTGCAATCGACAATGCCAAAGTTGGCGAAATTTCCAGGATCACGCACGAATGGAAAATTGTCAAGATCCATTAGGGCCGTTGGTTTGTCAGTTTTGTGAAGACTTGTCATTGAATGAGGACCTCTTTTGTCTTCATTTGCTGGAGGAGCACATCAAAGTGCCAGACGCCATCATCGAGGAGCAAGACATCCTCCAGCTCCTCAGGGAAGCCAAGGAAGCGCGACCACCTGCAGATCCAGAGGCGGAAGCTCCAGTAAATCCAGAGGCGGAAGCTCCAGTAAATCCAGAGGCGGAAGCTCCAGTAAATCCAGAG
>JAHZMV010006424.1:0-39337 GCA_027743765.1 Coecobrya sp. COE2
GGCGATTCACTTATTAAGAACTACACACCTTGCTTCTGGATAGCTGGGATATTGCTTACATTGAACTTTTATGTTTGTTGGAAGTGGGATGTATGAATCCTCAAATAAAATAGCTATTATTAGAAATAAATGTAATTGTAGGCTTGACAAATGACCTTTTATAACTTGTGACACAGGTAGAAGAAGAGGAAAGACCGAAAGCATTAGGGCGGCGTATGGTAGCGCTGGTGACGGAACCAAAAATTGGGGTGTTTATCATGGCCTGTGTAATTGTTGGAATGTGTACTGGTCTGCTTTGGAACTTTTTATTTTGGTACTTCATATGACAATACTTATACAAGTCGTTGCGATGTTTAAGAGAGTGAAAGGCATATATTTTAGTTATTTATTGTAATAATTATAAAAGGTATATTGAGGATTTGGCCAAAGAGAGAATGAGTGTTACATATGAAGCTGCAAGATGGATTAAGTTGCTCCAAGGACTAATCAGTATTGTCCAATGCTTTTGTGGTGAATTGCCCTTTTTCTACTTGGCAGGTAAAAATGTTTAAGTAAATGGTCAAACTCAATTTTGTAAACTCGCGTTAAAATTGTCAGTTCTTTTACATGGTTCATTTCTACTTTGATTAGGAACATTCATTGCTAAATTTGGTCATGTTAATTCGATGGCTATTGTAATTGGAAGCTTTGGAGTTCGATTTATTTTGTACTCCATTTTGGAGAACCCTTGGTGGGTGCTTCCAATCGAGCTGTTACAAGGCCTGACGTATGGAATATTTTACGCTAATATGGCTACTTATGCGTACGTTGTAAGTCCAGAAGGGACAGCGGCAACAGTTCAGGGCATTGTTGGATCAGCGTTTGAAGGAATTGGTAAAGTAGTCTAAATATAATAAATGGATCACAGCGATTTCCTTGGAAATGAAATATTATTTATACTAATTTTGTTCATGATTTTCCCAGGGGTTAGTTTGGGAAGCTTAATTGGTGGCTTGTTGTTTCAAAAATTATCTGGTCGATCAGCATTCCGCATTTTTGGAATTTTTGCAATGTTGATGTGTATTCTGTACAAAGGAATTATGCTTACAATTGACAGAAGATTTCAGCCTGTTTCACAAGCTGGTAAAAATGTGGATACATTTATAAATGCATGATGTTCTAAATCATAAATACAAGTTTCAAAACATTTTATTGGTCATTTCAGGAATTGATGTCAATCTTGGAACTGAAATGAAGTTGGTTAAAAAGACGCCTTCATAGTATTATACGAAAATATATATTTGTATTTATTTACTCATTTACACTTATACTTACACTTTGTCAAAAATACTTTTATGCGAAATGACATAATATGTATATATGAACTAGTTCAATGCAAACGAAATAAATAAGCAACGCAACTATAATTTTAAATAATTTCTTCTAATTGTAAGTAAAATATCTTGACATTGCATTTCCCCTCTGTGTTCACGATTGCATAACTAAACTGGCATTTTTTTCTTTAATGATGATGGTTCTAGCATGAAAATGTTTAATCCCCAGTCTAATGATCACTATTTTACATCCGCAACTAAAAGTCAGTAAGCATACTCATTACATTCTAAAAGATGTACTTTCACTTGTCTATAATTTTCCAGCATGAAAAAAGAATCATTACAGCAGCAGCGTATAATGTACTGATTTTTAATGCGAAAACGTGTCTCAAGCATTTCTTCTTGAGATTATTCTACATCTTGTGAGCTCCATGGCGTCTTTATCTATTTTGTTCTGTCAGTTTCTGTCAGATGAAGGGTAATCATGCGCGTACACATTAACTGCGTAATTGTTAAAGGGCAATGTCAGTGCATCATCATCATCGCTCTGTTTCTGCAAGAGTAAAGACATTATTTATAAAAAAAGGAGTTTTAAATATGGGCATATAGTAAAAATGCTAAAGCATTATTATTTTTTGATGGTTGAATAGATATAATCGAATTAAATGAGGATTTTATTTTCCAAGAGAAACTTCTAGCATGTGAATATATTTTAACGCTGTGTGATGAATGATGAGATGACATGGTTGTTGAATATTTACAGGAGGTGTAACTATGCTGGTGTCTTAGAAATAATAATAAAAAATCATTGTACGCTGCAATGCCTACAGCGAATACCGTTATTTATTTCGTTACATGAATATAATGTCTGTATTTATACTTATGTGAACTAGACACAGATTTATCCCAGACCTGCATAAAATACAAAAAACAATTTTGCCAATGGATTGACAATTATTTGTTAACAGATTGCATTGTTAGAGAAATTTTCTCACAGAAATCAGGCTGAATAAATAATTGTGAACAAGCAAATTTTTTTTAACTAAAAAATCATGTTACTTTCAATAAAGCACATTTTGCCACCTTTCGTTTTCTTTAATAAAAACATCAACGTCACCTTTAACAAATTAAAACTTGTCGTTGTTTTGGCCTCAGAGTCATTTGCTAACGTAAAACTGTGTATTGAGTCATTGAAGAGTTTTATAGTAAAATGATTTAGTATACTTCAGAAACAGATAAGCCATTTTTTATCATGCAAGTAAATCGATGATCTAATGATATTGAGCTGTCATGAAAATAGACTAATTTTTATATAAATTTGTGTTAACTTTTTTCCATTCCCAGGTCTTATCAGCATGTTCAGACTTGCTGAGAGCATTACCCTATTCGCCCCCTTGAATGGACATGGAATTCGTGGGACAGTAACTTGGGTTCAAGAAGGTCTTGGCGCAAGGGTCACTGTTCTTGTCAGCATAGAGTCACTATGGCTTGACCCCGCAGAATATTCCTGGGCCATTCACGAATTTCCAGTGAGTTATGGCGTCAACCCAAATAACCGGTGTGATCGAACTGCTTTAGGCTCTCCGTAAGTTTTCTTGGCAAATTCATTTACATATTTTCAGAAAGCGCACATGCATATCAAATAATATCTGTAAAAATTTTCCTCCTGCCAGGATTGTGAAACTGGATGAAGTATTTGGCAAACTGACTCTACCAACCGAGTCAACAGTTGTGCTATCAACGGACAAATTTAATTTAACAGGAACCGATGGTATCTGGGCACACAGTCTTGTTCTTACAACAAGAGGACAAAGTACCTGCGCAACTATTGACGTGAGTAAAAATATATTCTACGAAATATACGGAACTTGACTATAATTTAATATACCGTGAGTGCTTTCATATCTTTTTACATATAAAAATTTTCATACACATCTAAAATAACTCATCTCATCAAATATATTATGTAGAGCAAAAGATGTATTTTCCGCATGAATCGATTCAATCAAAATAGGCTATTGATGTTGATCACTGAAAATGCATTTGTGACAATACCGATTTTTTTGGTCTGATCACGTCCGTGTGCTAAAAACAAAACATCGTCATCTTTCAAGGAAGTTTTATCTCTCCGTCCGTCCGAGATACAAAAAAAAACTGAAACTGTTTTTGATAAAAGAAGTACGTGATTTATATTTCAAAAGCCGAGAATAATCACATCTCTGCATCTCTAGAAGAAAAAAATGAAACAAAAAAATTTTGTCTAGAAAGAAATTACGCCAATGAAGAAAAAAATCTTGGCTTAGCATTAAACCAAGTCGTTTTCTTTTTTTATTGCTAGTATTAACATAGTTTATTATAACCTTTTTCAACTGATTTTTAGACAAGTAATTTTTCGATGAGCATGTACCTCGGCAGATTTAAAGACAAGTTATTTCAACCCTCTTGCAATCTTACATTTAAATCTGTCCTTCATTTACTACCACATAACCACCAGAAAATATATATTTTAAGACGAAGAATCCTAATCCCCACTTGGAATGTCAGGCTACTTATTTCGGTACAGTGCAAAACGGTTCCGTACAAAATGACGAAGGAAAATGCAACGCTATTACAGTTGATAAAAAATGGGTATGATGACAGTAATTGTGATTCCTTCAGGTACATTATTACAACTGGCTTGATGATATAAAGTGATAAGTATATACAAAATGATTAATATAACAAAAGTAATTCAAGCATGAGAGGAGGATCATCCACTATTCTTATATGATGAAGTCATCATCACATCTTTTTCCTTAACAACAATAATCCTTAAAGCAAAGTGGCAAGCAAGTTATATGTCTTCTTTCTTTATCCTCACGTTCAAAAAGTAAAATTCCACTGGAACGAGAGTCAAGTGAAATATTTAGTCAAGTTGGTTGAATATGATATTCAGAATATCTGTTGACTCATTCAAGTATGATGATACGACAAGTATTTTAATAAGTAGGCCCAAAGAAACTAATACCTTTCTAGTGACACTTTGAATATCATTGTACCTGATTATTAGCCAACTTTATGTGTAGGAGAATATTTTTTTCATCCTTTCGCTTTCTGAGATTTTTTCATATAATAACTGTGATTTACCCACTCACGCAATACATACAGCTCTAACCCCATGTTCGTCACTTTGATCAAAGGGATGATTCTAATTAGCCGTGAATGTTCAATCAAAACTCTTTTTTGTACCCCACCATCAGACCACAGGGTATCTAATTTGCTTAATATTGAATTCAAAGTTTCAACGTATTCAGTTCAGCAGAAGAGGATTCAATGATGAGATGAGTGGTATGGAATAAAAAAATGAATGATTTATAATTATTGAGAACGATGACATAGTATTATAAGCTGTGTGTATGGTTGGGTTGAGAACATATTTGGAAAAATTCATTCAGGCAAAAATATATTCAAATGATCCATTCTTGGCAGTAGGGTTTTCAATAAACAACATCATGAATGCACACACAGGTATTTCATATTGCACAAGGTATTCCTATTGTTAATTACAAAATGCGCTCTGGTGGTGCAAAAAACGTGAAAGAATGGATGATTGTTGAAAAATATTTTGATTCATTTAGTTTATACGATCATATTTTATTTTCACTCGTCAAGCTTCATCCTTTTTCAGTGAAAATGTCATAATAAATGTTTATATGTGATATATTTTTTTAGGCTGAGGCCGAAACCAGGTATGGAGTGGCTCACTTTACTCGTCCGATGGCTGGAACAGTTCATTTCCAGACGTTGAATGATCGGGAGGGGCTCACGACATCCATTTACAGTGACCTATTTCATGTGAATCAGGACAGACCTGCAGCATCGGATCACGCCTGGAAATTGTACATCACTGATTATAACACAAATACAAGAGGTAATGCATATAAAATTGTGCATGTAAATTGTACCTAATTTATCCGAGATATGCAGTCTGATATGTCGAGGCAGACTGTTTAGTAGAGAAGAAAATGCGATTAAGGAAAAGAGTTACGATATATGATTTCCTCCACTTAAACTTTCTTCCATTTGAGCGATATCAGCGGGTGGTCCGCATTCCTTTTAACTCTCTGCTCTCTGATGTGTGTGGATTTTTTTAGATAAACATCATGTTTCGCAGTTATGGTAATTTGTAACTTGATATGTCCCTGTGTGGTGCTTACTTAAATAGAACAAATTAATTTCCCAAATTTTTTAATCAAACCGTTTGATACCCCCAAGCTATGCAAAACCATTTCATAACATTTATTGACTTTTTTTATTATATCCTCAATACATACAAAAAAAACCAACAAGCATATTTCATCAGTTCCATGTTTTTTGAGAGAGAGAGAATCAGGAAGATGCGTAATAAATAACCGTGTATATTTTCTATATAGGACGCACGTGTAATTCGTAAAAAAAAGCTTTTTAACGATTATCACCACCACACGAGTTGAAGAAAGCTTGTAATATTTTTTTTAACCTTTTTTGTGGTTTTAAAGATATCGCGTTAGTTTAAAGTGACAAACCTCATGTCTGAATAAATGCAATATATTTTTTGTCATCTTTCTTGTTGACGGCAGATAGCACTCTATTTAAATGGTTTACAAAGTTATACAACACCGAACCGAATCGCTTGTATAAATATTTCTAAATGCTCCACCCTTCAACAACTAGTCATTTGAAAGATATCTGGCCTCCTGAAACTTCTTCTAAGAAATGAATACAGTCTTTCATGGCGCAACATACCATAAATTCGTTTGTGATTTTTTATCAGTGGCATCAAAAGAAGAGTCTCGACACTAAATACATTGTATTTTATTTTTTTATCTTTCATCAAAGATGACGGAGATTGTCAAACTCTGCAGCTTTTATGGGATCCAGACAATCGGCAAGGAAACGGTGATTGCTCCAAGACAGACAGTGAGAGCTGTGCTGCAGGAGAAATGACTGAAAAGCATGGTAAAATTCGTGTTGGGGCAAGACAGTCCATTTTCTCAAGGAAGATTTACAAAGACGCCTCCCTCCCACCAATTCCGTACGGCGGACGAAGAAAAGTTTTCGTTGTGATATTCCATCCCGATAAACCTGATACAATTGTTGGATGTGCACGGGTTCAAAAGGTAGCATATTATTTCATATAAGCGATCATGATTACACAAAATGCGTCTGCAAAATCAGGGTTACAATGAACTTGTTAAAAAAACAAGAGCATAATTTGTCGAAGAATAAGCAAAACTATATCTATTTATGACACTTTAAACTTTTCAAATTGAATTTAAAATTCTTACCGTGATTTGCCAACGAAGCGTGTTAACTTTTCGAATTGAATATTAATGCCATTTCAATGTGGTTTAATGATTTGCTCAAGTCAGGCTAGACGTCAGAATGAAGCATGCTATGCAGTGTAATGTACCCGGTCGCCTTTCTACGTGTCACACGTGAATGACTTACATTATTCTTACAGTTAGTTTTGATGATGAATGATAAATGATGACGAAAGAATATTTTTGAATAACAAGTATGATCACAGTAAAAAGCCGACGCTATTAAGATTTTCCAGTAAATCTAAATGACAACTTATTTTTATCATTTTGCGCAATATGCTGCAATGAATTTTGGGTGCATTAACCTGAAGCAATTAAGTTATTAATGGATAACATGTCTCCACTCATGATTCAAAGTCGTGATATTATGTTAACCTACACGTGGATTATGATTTCCCGAATACCTTATTATAGTTAACATGCAATTAAAACGCATACCTTTATAAATATTTTCAGATGGAACCCCGGAAAGGTATCGCTTTGGTCCAAGGGAACGGTGCCAAAGTCAACTTTACCTTTGTACAAAACTCCCCCTTCCATCCAACAAAGACGCACATCACAGCCAGGAATCTGAACTCTAGAGGCGGTGCATTCCACATCCATTTGTTCCCCAAAATGCCAAAACGACGGGTGAGTATTTTATTGTTCTCCTCATCAAAAATCTTTTTAATTTTTCTGATGCATGCTTCATCTAAGCACTCACAGTGCATGATTACATCAAAAAAATATAATAAACCCACATATTCTCTTAAAAAAGTTTGATTAAAATTTCATATGTCCACTTGTAAGAAAAACTCTAAATGCCGTGGCATATAATGTCTTTAGGTAACATTTTTCATTCTAACAATTCGATAAAGATAATATTGTTTTTTTGAGGCTTTGTGCTAATAGAGGTATGCATAATTACAAAGATAACTGACAAGTTGTCGGTCATTCTTTTTGTGTGTGATGGGATGCTTAAGGTGCTTCATCAAAAAATATATACGAAGAAATCCTCCTCCTGGGTACAACTTGGCAAATGGTTTCACAATAAATGCTCGCCCGTCACACACACACACAGCGGCATTTACATTTTAGGGAAAGTGAAATGAACAATGCAAAAAATATTTCATGAGATTATACAGAGAGCTTTTGTACGTAGGTATGTATATATGATATGACTTTAGGTTAATGAAGATTACCGCACAAATTAATTTTTTGATTGAAGAAATACGAACTAGCCAACGGAGTAATAAAAAGTTGGATCTGATTAAAACATTTTAAAAATTGTGACAAGGAGCTAATCAGAAAATAAAATGTGTGTGTGTGACGGGCTGTCTGTAGAGAAGATTCATTTTTGCAGTCATATTTTTACAGCTTATTTGTTTTTAGAGTTGTAGCCCAAATTATTGTAAAAAATTGCTGAGGGAGTTATCTATGTGTGACTGCAGGTAGTCTCACAATTAGTTTTCCAATTAGTGGTAGTAAATGGTGTAGCTTGAGGAATGACTAACGACGTTATTAATTAAGTTCCTAGTTAATTTTAAAACTGCTTGAGTGTATTGAGATTGAAAGAAATTATCTTGTCAAATCTAATTAATGCGCGGTAATAATCTTTTTTAGCCTGGAGAAGCAGTTTGCAGTAAGACTGGTGGTCATTGGAATCCGTACCAAGTGAATGTTGCTAACTATCCAAATCCTGCTAGTGGGACTGATGACCAATTTGAAGTAATGAATGAATTTAATGAAAAAGTCTTAAAATGCTTTATATTGAATTGCATCATTTACATTTAAATAATGGAATTTGTATAAACAATTAAAAATTATAGTTGGGAGACCTGAGTGGAAAATACGGAACACTTGCAGGACTGGACAATGTAACCAGCGTTTATTTAGACCAAAATCTGCCAATATTTGGACCAAACTCTATAATTGGAAGGTCAATTGTTGTGTACAGGTATGGCCTTAAAAATTCGGAAAAAGAGAGATCCAATTTGAGTTATCACAGTTTCATTACAATTTTAACTTTCCTTTATTTGAGTAGGGATGGTGATGGTGGTAGATGGATTTGTGGAAATATTGAAAACACTAAGCCATTAATTGTGGCCATGGCAAGATTCCGGTACCCTCTGGTTGGAACGCTGTATTTCATGCAAGAGGCCAACAATCCTTTCGCAGAAACAAGGTAACAATGGAAAAAAAAACCCTTCAAAAGAAAGGTTCAACTTTTCATTCTTCTTCTCTTAAAATGAACATTAAGATTGTATACGAGGAAATATGCATTGTTACAAATTTCAGTGAAACCTGTTTACTTAGAGGTTTCTCAGGGTCATATTATATTTTACCTTGATATCTTACAAATGACATTGACACTCTCTTTTCCCTTCTGTATGAAAAATTGCAGCATATTCGTTGACGGACTACATTATAGTGACGGATCCAAAAACAATACTTTGGACCACGAGTGGGCAATCCATTCTGGAGAAATCAATAAGGACTATTACGATTGGCGTAACAGGTGCCAAAGCGCTGGAAACCATTTCAATCCTTACCGGGTAACTAAATACCTTTTTGAAACGTTTCTGAAAACAATGAAGGTGAAAAATGAAATGAGAAAATGAATATTGCAATTAAACAGGTGAGCACAGAGTCCAGGGGTTATTCAGATTGTGGACCATCCAGCCCCTTCCGGTGTGAACTTGGAGATGTCAGTACCAGAACACAAAGGCTCACTGTGGCTGGATCGAAAACTAGCATAGTTCACACCAGACGATTCTTCACAGATACAAATCTTCCCTTGTCTGGTCGATGGAACGTTGTTGGAAGGTCTGTTGTTATAACCGATGAAGTTCATCCAATGCATCGTGGAAATCGTCTTGGTTGTGTTAAGTAAGTACAGTGGAAACAAGTAACGGTAACTGAAATTCAATAAAGACATGAGTTTAATATTACTTTTTTTCTTGTATAGGATTCAAAGGGTGTACAGAATTAAGGTGGTGGCCAAGGACTGGTTTCCCAACGGTGGAAGAAAGACAGGAATCACAGGACGATTGGAATTCATTCAAGAAACTCCATTTTCTCCAGTTAAAACCCATGTTATGCTTAAGGGATTGGAAGGCGTTGTTTCCAACTACCATGTTCATCAGGTTAGTTAACTAAACTGTCAGTAGCATAGGTTGGGTATACAAATGTTAAGGAATTTCATGTAATTTAATGTGTTTTTCTTTTGTAAAATATTTTAGACTTCCATTCCAATTCATCAGTCACAACCTTGTTCAGATCATTCTGTTGGTGGTCACTTTAATCCTTTCAACATTACCAGATCTCCGATCAAGGGAACACCAGATCAATATGAAGTTGGGGATATCAGTGGAAAGTTTGATAAGCTTCGTAATTTGCACGAGTTTGAAAAGCATTATAACGACACGAATTTGGAACTGATTGCCCCTCATTCAATTATTGGCCGTTCTATCGTCATTCATAAAACCGACAGGAATACAAGGTGTGCATCAGTTTATTCATTGGTATTATAAATTATAAATTATTGATAATTTTAATTCTTTAAATTTTTCTGAAGGTATGCTTGTGCCGACCTTGTTCGAGGATATAGCCCATCTGAAGCTGCCGAGTACAGAGCAATTGCTTCATTTCACCATCCTGAGGGCTATGCATGGGGTTACGTTAGATTTGTAAGTTTAGCTCCAGAAATTGTTTATAAACTATAACTTGATCAAGTTGTTGGAACGCTAATTATAATTTATTTTTACCAGACACAATTGGTGTACAATGACGGAAGTCTTAGTGATACTGCAATTGAAGTTAACCTAAAATATCCCGGCCAAGTGAATCGTAATGCGGTGAGTTTACATTTTGAATGGAGAAAATTAATGCCAATTTATGACCACATATTTAATCCGACCTTTATTGTATTACAGTCAAGAAGTCACGGATGGTCAGTATTCGTCAATCGAATTGCTCATGATGCTGCCGTTAAATCATTGTCGCATAGATGTGTTGCTGCTGGCTACCGTTGGAATCCGTACTTTGTACACTTGGCAGATCCAAATAATGTAAGAACTCATGTGCAGAATGTATCCATGAAAATAAGCTGCTAGAATTACAATGATAACTTATCTTTATAACTCTTATCCATTTCAGGTGGAATTTTATGCTCAAGAATGTTCACCGGAAACGCCGTTACGTTGCGAAGTTGGTGATATCACAGGAAGATTAGGTCAAATCAGCTTGGGAGAAAACAAACATGTTAAGATTGATCCTAATTTGCCTTTGAGTAAGTTAACGTTTTTAAAGTAGAGAAAAATAGTTGATTCTGTTGCTGTCAGAAAATGTAAAACCCAATTTATTTATTTTTCAACTAGGCGGTCCAGGTTCCGTGCTCGGAAGATCACTAATCATTCACGCACCTAATGGAGGAATTGAGCGACTCGCCTGTGCAAATATAGACCCAGACAAGGATATTATCAAATACGCCAACATCAGAAAATTCAATACCTTTTTATTGTAAGCCAACCAAAGACAACATTTTATGGAAAGTTATTTTTTAGTAATATAATCTACCTAACTACCTATATCATTTAAAATGGTCTATTTTACTTTGCAGAGAGGATTTCATTGATGAAGTACGAAAAGTATTAGGTGTTCCAGAGTGGTTGTTAACTTATGATAACCGGCAAACGAAGGATGTGTATAACGGCGAATGCATTCAGATTCTGTTCCATTTCAGAGGTAAACTATGATCCATGTCAAAGAATCTTTGATAAAATATGCTACTGAAAATAATTACAACTAATTAATTCTTTGTTGCAATTTAGGACCCGAGGCTAACAGAATTGAGCAGGACTTTGACAGACTTCTTAACGGCAGGGAAATAAGCAGGCCCAGCATAGATATTCCAGGTGTGCTAAATCCACCAAAAAGGAAAACAAAGTTGCCATACAGAACATGTTCATCGACCAGAAGGCCGTCCCAACAAATGACAAATCAGCTAGGAATCGGTACAAATAATCACATTTAATACTTTTTCCAAATTATCACTTATAAAAGAATGGTATTTTTTATTATGCTTACTTAATACAGCATAATTATTTCTACTTTAACGATATAACAATTATTGTGTACTGTAAAAAACTAAATATTTAACTTCCTTGCTTATACACCCTATTAATACAGAGGCGTTGAGAAAAACAACCCACAATTAAAAATGATTGTGATCTGCTAAAAAAAGATTTTTTTCTTATTATTCCAGATACTCCAACAAGAACGTCAGGAGTAGGACCAAGGGACGCCTCGTATAACACCACCGTTTTCAGTATCCTTTTAACAATATTACTCTCGTTTTGGACGTCGTCCGTATAACAAATTTAACAAGTCTATAAGCCGTAGTAACTTATACAATTATACAAACTTTGACAATGTAAATTTACTTGTATTTAATGTTTAGCTAACGATAACACTTATGAAAAAACAATGCCACGATAATTGCAGCCTTATCTTGTATATTACCTTAAATGTGATGCTGTTACACTAGACTATAATATTTTATATATAATATATTTTTAGAGTTTGCGGTAAAATATGTCAGTTTTTTCGGGTTTGTAAATTTTTTATAACTCGCAAGTGAAAATATAAGGCGCCGTGAATACATGACTTTAAGGAAGATTATTATAATAAAGACAAAATACAATTTTTTTTACAAAAACAAACTTATACCTACAACTGCATAATTACTGAGATGAGTGGTATGCATCCCTAAATATGACCACTTTCACGTATAACTTCATGTACTGATTATACTCGGTGATAATTAACAAACAGTGGAGGATAATAATTAACTTTTCCTCTCCTCTGTTTATTTCACAAGGCATGAGACATGATTATAGTGTAAATGTAACTATTAAACTAGATATCCTCAACTTGTTCGTGGAAATTATTTAACTGGCCATAAGAATTAGTGTGATCTTCACTAATTAATCGGCTTCTTCAAAAACGATGTCTTGATACTTATTCAATTCGATTTCTCCTTCTGGCGACTTGATAACATTTGTACTCATTGTCTGCTTTCTGTTCCTTTGCGCTGCTGCTGGAGCGGTTGATGTACCATTCATGGCAGCAATTATAGCCATCTCATCGTCATCCCCACCCGTGACATCATCAAACTGCTTCCACATTTCTTCCAGTTTCTGTCTAGCCATTTGCCGTTTAATTATCTCAGACTGCAGGGTGGACTTTGGTGCAATAACTTGCCATCTTGGAAGTGGTGGTCTTCCAACCGTCCCAGGGAGTTTTCGAGGTTGGACCAACTTGAGAACTTGGCCTGACGCAGTTCTAAATATCTGGCCTGTATGATTAGGTAGTCGTGGATTATTGAGAGTACTGACTGAGTTAATCACGGTTGCTTTCGGAATTCGGTTGGTAAGGGCTAATTGGGACGCAGTCATTGGCGTCGTATTGAGCTCGGATGTGGTTGTTGGCCGTAAGATTTTGGAACCTGGTGGAATACTTTTCGTGCCAAAGATCAACTGTGACGCTGTTTGAACTGCATTTGAATTTGAGGCGGTTCCTTTTCTCGCAAAAACAATTCTTGAGACTGGAGCTGCTGTTGCAGGAGTACTAGCTTCAGTTTTGACACTGGCAGATAATGGAATTGGCGTCGTCGCTGTAGTAGTAGTAGTAGTAGAAGAGCACTTGGATTGGGCCAGGGCCATGAAAGAAGAGCTGGAAACGCCAGGTTCAGTTTTTATCGAAGACGCCATTGAGATTGGAACAAAACCTGCTCGACTGTTACTTGCTGTAGTTCCAGTAATTGAAAATCTATTGGCAGTGGCCATTTGCATAGGTTTGGATGAGATTGTTCTGACCATGGTGGACGCTGAGGATATTCCATTCGCGAAAACTTTACTTACTGGCGGTTTAGGTAGTGTAGGCGTTACAACGTTATTCGTATTCATTGTTTTAGAACTCAAATTAGCTAACCGTGATGACGTAATATTAATCAAAGGCTTACTCGCGTCAAAGGATGGTTTTGAAACAAGAGGAGGAACAGGTTTAGCACTAAATGATGAAACTAATGGACGAGATCCCGCCTCCAATTCACTTTTTACAACATCCGCTGACGAGTTTGAAAAACTGGTTGGCGACAATGAACATCTATTATAAGGAACTGCAAGCACAGGTCTACTCCCCCGTACATACATTCTCGGAGGCACCGCTGGAATTACAATGTCAAGCACCTCCAAATTGGCAGTTTGATTTTTCAAACATCCACACCTTCCCAGCTCCACCGCTTTCGACTTCAAAGTCTCAATATACTCCCTCAGCTTTTTATTCTCTTCAGTTAACCTAATTATTTGCTCCTTTTTATCCTGATGATGACGATACGTTATAATTGCTCTTCTAATCTGCATCTGCTTTTTCGTGTCATGCGCATAGTCATCCGGATTCAAAAGATATAACGGCAAACGATCCCTTTTTCTCGCTTGATACAATTCAGATTCCAATGAGTATGCAGGCTCATGGTCATGATATTCCTGTGGTTCCTCCTCATCATTCAGCTCCACCACCTCGGTCTCATTCTCAATAAAACTGATATCCTGTTTCCTTTTCCTTCTTGTTGCCACCGCTGGAGGAGATCTCATTTCCACCTCGGGAATTGCAAAGTCATAAAACTCATCTTCATCCTCTTCATCCTCCTGCTCAAATATTCCATCACCCTGAGACCTT
Organism: Coecobrya sp. COE2; assembly: GCA_027743765.1. Taxonomy (NCBI): domain Eukaryota; kingdom Metazoa; phylum Arthropoda; class Collembola; order Entomobryomorpha; family Entomobryidae; genus Coecobrya; species Coecobrya sp. COE2. The sequence continues at coordinate 14,375 of JAHZMV010006424.1, forward strand.
ATCCTGATAAAACTTTCCATGTCCTCTTCCTCCTCCTCTTCTTCTTCCCCCCTGCCACCTTCCACATCCTCCACCTCCCTTCCCCCTTTCACCCCCTCTTTATCATCCCCTTCCAACATGTCATCGTCCGCCTCCAAAATAGCGTCAATTTCACTTGGCATTTAACTTTTCTCCTCACACCTGCAAAAAACCCCAAAAACATTTAATTAATCACGGCTCCCCACCTCAATTAAATATTTAATCATCATAACAAATCATTAATCAAGCTTCACAAAAAATCCACATGAAAATCTCTACACAACTCATGTGCATGCATGCACTACACAAAAACCACTTAAATATTTAACTGTGTCACGTTACCTGTTTAACTTTAATTGACTTAAATAACTAATTCGAATATGGGCAGGAAAAGAGAATCGATACTGAGGAGTTGGATCTACAAATCTTGCCGGTTTTCTGCTCAAGTGCGTGTTCCCAACTGGTCGTTTCGTTGACTCTCTATGCTGCCGCGTTGCTCCACTCTCCTCGCATCAGACAAAGGAATCAACCAAACTATACGAATCAATGCGAAGCAAAGTACCAAAACTTTGCTTGAGGCCGCACCACACATAAATATGCATGCATGCATTTAAGTTTTTTGGATGGATTAATTAAAATGTGATTACTTTAAATAAGAATAATTTCTTTAATATGTTGGTATGGATTTTAATTATGAATGATGTAATAATATTATTTGTATAATTTTGCGGTATAAATGTGGCAATTCCGAGGAAATAATGGGATTGGAAATTTGTAAAGCTAATTCAAGAGTTAAACTGTAATTAGATAAATGTATTTGCAATTTGCCCCAAAATTCATGGAAAGGGTTAAAAATGGGAAGTGATTGAAAAGAAAACAAGAAAATGTTCGGTTTATCTAAAACGTTGGCTCGGTTCTTATCTCAAGTGCCTATTTTGGAGATAGGCAAATTAGGTAAGTTTTAATCAAGACGGACTGTGCGTATGATGATTATAATGATATGCAAATTTCTCAAGGAAGCTCCTCACAAGCCTTCTATACTAATTTACCAAAATGCATGTAAGGTTGGTTTGTATGATCCATTCTTCCAGAAAGGATGGCCAGTAATTACAATTTGATTGGAAAATCTCTCTCTTCTAAAGATGTACTGATAATGAATGCAAACCCATTCTGATTTATTTTTCTGGTCAATCTTTCAATTAAAAAGGTACAATCTCTACTTCTTTTAAAATAAATTGCTCATTGTCATTTCCAAGAAAGGAGCATGGAACTTGAATAGATTAGAAAAGTCGAAAATCCCATTCAATGAATGAATTTATTATTTTGTCATCCTTCATGCAAAAAATACGTAACTCTGCTGCTGTACTCACTACTCATATAAAATACATGCACACACAGAATAAGAGCGCTGCTCCTTTTCCGTCATCGATCGTCCTCTTCCCGACTTTGGCTCCCCATGGGGGAGGCTGCTGGAGATACATAATTCCGCTCGTAATCATCATCATTACAATCATACTTAATAATTCATGCACACTCAATCCTCAATTTATTCTCTCTTTTATTTACTCCAATTATTCTTTAACTCTAACAACATAATCATATAATTTTGGCATTTCGAACTAGAACAGAATGAAAACTAGCATTGCGAAAAACCTCTTACCTGTACATCTACTTACATTTATTTATGCAATCCAAAAAATCCATGCCATATACACACATGCAAGCCATAACACAGGTAATAATAATACGCGTGACGCACATCTCTCTCTCTCTAGAAAGACAATAGACTCACGTACTATGGTACATGCTATATTTACTATATACCTGTAATAAAATAATGTTTTTTTCGCAACAAATAATAATATTAAGCTAAAGCGTACATTATACTATTAACTCTTATTACGTTATATATTACACACATCCATATTATTATTATTAAAGCCTGTCTATCTTTTCTGCACCTCTCTTACCTATTTGGTCACAACACAACACAAGATGTTAGCGGAAACCGTTTTGAACAAGGCAATTGAACTCTCATCTAGCACGTTGTACATATTTTCATACCATCACATCATGCCAAAGTAGCCTAGCCAACTAAACCGTTGTATTGTACATCTACACACATATCAGGTTTTTGCTGTTTTCAAATCTTGTTTGTGTCTAGCAAAAACCTATATACACATGCAAATCCTATATAGCCTTATAAAAATGGCACAAAGATAACCTTGTATACAGTGCATACACACGCATATCATAATAATAATATATTATCCGCTCAAAATCGAATCATCATCATCATCATCCCAGGATCATTTTGACTTTGGCTACTCCTCTGCTCCTAGACTTACGAGTACGTTGTCGTCCTCGTCGTGGTCGATGGACTAAACTCTCTGTGTTCAGTTTTTTCAAGTGGAGGGGAGCAAATCTTTGTGTGTGTATAGCACCAACATTCTTCTTCCCATCATCACCATACCATACTATACTCCTCCAACACCAACACCTCCCAACTGTAAGTTTCCTCCATTTGGTTTTCGTGCATACGCACATCCACACACACATGGTAAAAGATTTTTCGTTTATACACAGAGGCAAATTATATGCAAGAGGGCCGTATATAGAGGATATTATTGTGAATTGCACATTTTGCACATTTCCTTCCCTTTCTGGCTTCTTTGGTTGCTATTTGGCTTGCGTAGTAGAAAGTGGACACGGACACACACACATGATTCTTTACACTAACTCGTATTTTTTTTTATTACAGAGAGAATATTTTATATCCTCTTTTCAATTGATCCCTACTCAGCAGTCGGCTTTGCAAGAAGCAAGCAGACACAACATTAAAACACACAACACAGGCAAAAATATAGCAAGGTATTTTTTATATATAGAATTTTAGGTTTATTTAGTAGGAAACTTTGCAACTTTTTACCAACTTGTTAAGAATTTAATGATTATAACTTATAGACTAACATAAAGTTCCTTTTAAAAAATATATAGAGTATAGTGTGTCATATCGTTTTTTTTTTGGCAATTAGATTTAAATTTCATCATTATTATTGTATGTATTTAGTTTTCAGTTGCAAATTGGATTCTTGTTAGAAGACTGGCTTTATAATGTAGGTATATATTATACAATAATGTGTTGAGTGAGTTTTGGGGTGTCCACCCTGAAAAAAGTTGCCTAGTGGTCATTAGAAAAGTTATATGATTTTTTTTGGTGATTAGCTAAGAAATATCACGTGCGAAAATTATTGACAAAAAAACGTAATAAATGTGGTAACATAATTTGTTTGGTGACTGTTTGGGATTGCACAGTGTGTATATGTGTGTGGATGTGCGAACATAAAATTTTGTGACAAGAGAAAAAATTACGGATTATTTTTAACAAGCAGAGAGGACAAAAGATATATCCGTGAACTGGGAAATATTTTTTGGAGGTGAGGTCATTTTTTTCCTTTGTATATGCTTTATTGAATCCAATCCGTTAAAATCCACATAAAAAACTCGGGAGTTCAGTTAGCAACCTTTCATACTAACAATTAAAGTAGCTGCGCGTTACGTGTTTCCCAACAGGTTTCAATATTTGAAAAAAAGCAATAAACTGTTTATTATTTCAGTTAGATTTTCTCGTATAATAATTATGCACAAACAATTTTTTTTTTGAAAAATATGTACAAAACCTCAATAAATACTACCCAGTATTATTATTTATTATTAACACCAGGAATTGATGCACAAAAATTTGTTTGTAAAACAGGAGGAGTTTGACTTGATTTTTTATTATTATTTCTTTCATAAAAAAAATTACATTTTCAAAACGGAATCCTTGCCATCATCACACAAAACAACCTACTGTTTAATCACCCCCCTGGTTTCATTGTACCCGGTAGATTGTTTTCAAGTGATCTTATCAATTTAAATTATTCTTACCCGACTACCGTGGCGTTACAGCTTTCATATAAAATATCATTGACGCATTGACTTCTTCTTCTATATTTAACTTTTTAAACCAGTTTGGTAAAGCGCATCTTAATAAAACAAAAATTACTATGCATACAAGTTACATGTGGCCAGAGGTAGTAGCAAATAGTCCTTTCATTTTGTTTTTTTTATATTTTCTGTTATCCTGCCCTTGAATCAGTGTTAAAAGCTTTAACATTTTCACGGTTCTTTGCTTAAGTAGTGTAGATCGTGAAGGATGGGTATTTTTACACTGGCTGCACAAACCATTTTTTTTGCAAAGTCGATTGTTGTACATTAGCATTTTTTTTTCAAGGAGTATGCAAATATACCTACTTGACTGTAAGTAGTAGTAACCCGTATTATTATCTTCAAGAGATAATATTTATTTATTTTTATACTACCTGCCAGAGTATTTTCACGTGTCATTATATAAAAGTATTGACGTAGTAAAAAAAAAGTTTGCTTATTCACACAATTTGTAGATACATAATATTTACGCTATATAAACGCACATTATTACACATAATTAGCATGTCATTTCTCTCTAGCGTCAAATCTCTCAGAGTTCTCCGTAAAGATCACACTTGAAAGTATGTATGGCTCAACACATTACATTTCGTGAGGATAATTGCTAGTGCATCCAACAGAAAAAAACTCTCTCCGTGATAATTGCTGTATGCATTGTTTTATTTTATTTTTTTATTATTATTACAACAAGCATGTATACGACCTTCGCTAATTTGATATTCATAAATCATATAATCCACAAATTATTATAATTCGACAAAGCTTAAAAAAACAATTACCTTCTCTGCCTTCCAAAAGTTCCATATAGCTTTGTTGATTGAAGAAAAAAGGGAGAGAATATTATTATCATGGACTCAGTTTTCATTAGTTCATAAAATGGAGCTAATAATCGTAAAAAACTAACATAAATTTTTACAATTGGACTTGAGGCAAAAGGTGTTAGCAGCAGCTTGCTAAGTACTTTTTGCTCCAAGGTTGTAGTTTGAAAGTCATCGAAAGTCTATAAAAATTTATGGTAGCACGTTAATTTTACTTTAATGATCAAACAAAAAAATGCCCTCATTGAAAGAAGTTTTGTAGTACAGAGAAATTATTTCACGTAAGTTGGTTACATCACCAAAGTATTTATCTTTTTAATCATTTAAATCATTGATTTAAAAATTTAATACAGTTATTTGGCCCAATAAAATAAATTTGTAAACTAAGGCAAACGAGATAGGGTTGTCGTTCGTTTTTTATATTGATAAATTGTATCGATTAGGTGGACGTTGACCTTACATAAAATTTATGAATGGGGAATATGACAGGTGTGATGTTTATAAATACTTTGACTTTTCCTGTTTATTACACACTGTACTCTGTGTATACCCATCTTAAACTTGTGTAGGTATAAGAGTAACAGGTACATGGGTAATAACAATGGCTTATTTGTAACGTTGTCTGCACAGGTTGTTGTAACATAAATATAGTAACGCTGCATCAATAATAATGAATTTAATAAGACAGCCGGTATAATAATAGTGTAATAATCAAAATGGCACTGGCTAAAATTATACGCTGTATATATAATGTACATATATAATAGACCATCTGTAATTAAATTGCATACAAGTCTGTGAGGGATCGGCTATGCTGCCTATATTATATTTTCATTATTCAACCAGTCAACTTTAAATAGCAGAAGATAAAATAAAATGACCATCTTCGAATCTGCTTTGAAGCAGATGAAACGAGAATATCTTGATTTCATTTTGTCTCTCTGATAGCAAGAAAATATGTATAAAAAAGGTTGCCGATTGTTACAGCAATACACGTTTCATTCATTATTGCCAACATTATACCGTATCGTTTGCAATAAAGAAAGGCTTGAGAGAGGGAACAATGCAAATATATATATATATATTAAGTATATGTATACCTATCATTTTCATCTCACTTCCGTGTCTTGGTCATGACTCATGACTTGTTCTTTTATATCCCTCTTGTGCTTGTGTTTATCTCTCATGGTGCTTGGTTTTTACGGGTAAAAAGAGTTAAAATTAAAATTCACTAATGCGAACTGTCATGTCATAACAGTAAATGCGGAATGGTCATAAAATAAATAATTTCAAAGAAAAGTTAATAATATACCTACCATTGAAAATTGTTTTTTTTTGGAAAATTTATGGCACATACAATTTTTCCAACCGTAAAAATTCTATATGCCTATATCTTACCCCAAGAAAATAATTACTGTTAGTTTAATTATCCTCTCCGTGATATATGAAATTGAGTCGATGTCCTTATTATTATTATCTCTCTGGGATTGGCTTTTCCCAAAAAAAACCTAAAAATTTATTAATCCAATCACATTATTTACAGTCATTCCTATACATTCATCCTGTCGATTGCAAAAATTTACTAATCAAAATTCATATAACGTATAGATAATTAAATATAGCGGAAAAGGATGTTCCGAAAAAAAATATATTCCGCAATCGACCGCTACATTATCCTGCTCGCTTTTCTACCTGCCTAGAAAAACGATAGAGCTTTTTTTGTCATTGACATGATAATAATACATACAATTATTACTACTACTTTTACCGCTGCTGCTCCTCTACCATATTTTATGCTTTACCACGACCACAAAATACTAATTCGAAATGAACAACACTCTCTCTCATACAAACAGACAATCTATTATAATGGACAATATAATGTCGAACGTCGTCATGCATTCGTCGATACTATTTAATAACAGTAATAATGGAATTGATCCAGCGAAAACTGCTTTCATCAGACAACAACTTGAGAGGAATTATTATTAGCTAAGTATTTATTCCGTCCTCATCCCTCTTTCCCCATCATAATAATCATCAAAAGACAGAGAACAATAACAGACAAGAAAAAAACATTTCGTCCATTTCCCCCAAATGTTTTACCTTAACTGGCAAACATTTTTTTACGTAGGATATCTTTGTCCAATTCAACTTGTTAACTGTTTTGTATGATTATTCTCTTATGAAACATGAATATATCCTTTGTATTTACCAAACCACTCCATATATGTCTCTCTCTAGTTTAGTATGTATGATCAATGAAGAAAAATAAAATCTATCACGCAATAATAATATGAAAATATATACTGAGGAATGAGTGTACAATGTCAAGTAAAAAACTTGAATACTTTTCCATAAACTTACTTTTGTTAGTAACCTCCAACTAACTGTGCTCTTATTATTGCTACTGAATAAGGAAAAGCTTCTTTTTTTTCTTTTTTTCTCCGAGTATACAAGTAACGGCACGTTTTGAAGCTTTCAAATTTATGAGATTCTCTGTGATGGTGTGAAGTACGCGCATACACATAACAGGAGGAAAAAATAATATCTAGGTACACACAATTTTTTTTTGCCAATATTCCTCTCTCAAGTCGGATTGGGTTATGTGAGGAAAGAAAGAACGTGTTTTTTGGTAGAGCTAGGAAAAAGGTGCTATCGAGTGAGTGGACTACTTTAATAGCTTTTTATAGTATATAACGCTTGTTGGCTTGCCATGGCAGTTGGTTGATTATTAAAAAGTTGCGCTCAATAATTTTTTTTTTCCGAGTACATACTGCTACCGTTGTTGCACTGGAACTTTTTGTATGTGAAGTTTTTATATATACGTGCTCATTTTCGCGTGTAACTTGTTTTTTTTTTTGCCAAAACAACCCATGGTCACCTTGCAGTTACCTTATTTTGATCCGAGGTAGTCGTTATAATATATATATTTTGTATAACGGCATGTTTACTTATTTTGCCTGTTGAAAAATGTCTCTGTGGGTTTTCTATACTTTATTTTCATATTCCAATTTTCTCACATTATATGCACGTAATCCATGACAATATTATTGCGTTTGCTCATTGTTTTCTTTTATAACGGCGCACAGGGTGACATTCTTTTTTTTTACAATTTTGTATGCACATAATCAACTGCTGTGTGTGTGTGTGGCATGAAAAAACTGGTCAGCGGTTGGGAAGGAAAAGCCATAAATCGAAATTATTGTTGTTCTAGTTTTCTCACAAAATTTAAGTAAAATCATTTTCTTCTCTGGGTGCAATCATTTTTTGACGGTTTGCCTTTAGTCACGGGTGACGCAGTTATAATAGGTTTTGTGAATAAACTGGAGTAAACTCATAATATACATATATTTCGACTTTACCAACTTTACGAATGCAGTTAGTTTTTTACAACTTTTTTGTGGCTGCGTTCCCGTTTCCCCTTCAAATAACAATATAGAATTATTGTTAGTAGTGCAGAGAGTTTAATGAGCTTATCAGTTCAAAGTTGAAAGGTGCTTATTTTGTGGTAAAACATAATAAGTCAGTAAAATAAAAGTGCCGTGTGTTTCTTTATACTTGTCTTTTCCAGTGGGGCAGTGAGAAACTGAGAAGCTGAGAAGTTGGAAAAAAGAAGAATGTCAACTTTCCTCCATTTTATCAGATATCATCACCCACGTTCTGAAAGATGCTGGAGATTCTGGTATGAAGGGGAAACGCAGAAGGAGAAAAACCAGTGTGCTGCTGCTGCTATAGCTATAATGGACGGGAATAGTGAGAAACATCAAGGTAGAGGCCGTAAATCGATAAGGTCAAATAACCAAGTCTGATATCCAGCAACCTATAGGAGCCCATCATTATCAAAGAGAACATACACATAACATACTTGAAACCCAAGTATCAAGTGACTAAGGTAGGATTTATGGAATTTAATTGTACAAAACATACTTGCTTCATATACGCAGCATTATAATGATGAATCATGCTACAAGTTGTCTTTTTACTTTACTTGGAAAAAAGACGATAACTGACTTGACTAACTATTGAGTAGGTAAATAGATGTAAATTAGCTAAAAAATTACTTGATGACGAAGAACCCAAAAACCAAGTTTTTGTGTGTTCGTTCCGTTTCTCCACCATAATAAGTACTTTTGAATGACAGTTTGTTGAATAGAAAAATAAATGTCTCTTATCTCCTCAAATTATATTTACATGCACAATTTACTGTACATTTTTTTTCTCTTTGTGTTTACTAACTACGATGATAATAATAACTATTTACTTTAAGGTGAATGATAAAATAAAAGTCTTTAAAAAAATGCCTTCGAGGAGACACTCACCACCACCACAGCTTATTATAACATGAATAAATAGATTATTATATACGGTGTAGTTAGTTATGCAATGATTATCTGAGCTATAATGCATGCTGCTGCTGCACACTTATTTTTTTTAAACCACTTTAATTCCGATTACAGATATCTCTCTGGTAAAAAAAAATAAACTCCATTCTTTAAGACTCGTTACGTGTATACTTTTTATAAATACATAAGGAATAAGTTTCAAGTTCACAGTTTTGGATTAAACCACACAGACAAGTATAATAATAACCATATAACCCAAAACCTGTAATTGGCTTGGTGGATGGGAAAAATCCATGAGTTTTCATGTCATCGTCGTAGTAGTTTAGTAATAAGAACTCCTACATTGAAAATATAATACTAGCATGGTTAGTTAATTCAACTGTTATATTATTCATAATTACATTGGTGTTTGTATTTTTTTTTCGTTTCGTAAAAATATACACGATGCTCTGTGTGATCATGATGATAATATTATGCACATTATAGCCTAAATTTAATGCTTCAACAGGATAATAGCATGAATTGATGATGATTTGTATGCAGGAATTTTATGCGGTCTCTTCTCTCTCTCTCTTCTTGAGTGAGAATCCATCCAAAACTATTTTTGAAGCTAAACACAATAGATACCTTGACGTCAGAAAGAAGCTATATACTATACATTTTAACCGCGTTACGGATGATTTACTAATTTTAATTTTGAAAACCTCTTTCCGAAATCTGACATTGATATTTTCCTACTGTACATTCTAGTAAGTGCTGCTAGTAGTCAATTGATTCACCGTTACACAATACGCAGAAAAAAATGGTTTAAGTGGTGGAAAGATATTAAAATGATCATGCAGAGCAGAGACGACCAGCAGCTTGTTGTAAAAATATCCTTCCAAAAAAAGTACCTTGCGTAGCTTATTTTTTCTTTTAAAAAAAAATATAATAATAAATGCTCGTATTAAACAAAGCGAGTCTTTTTTTTTCAAGAAGGGGAAAAAATATGGGTCTAAAATGTTGGAATGAAAAAACAACCGTCTTGTGTGTAGTAATCCAATTTATCAGTTACTTTTTCTTCTAACATGCTCATCTTCATGAATACGAAATAAAGAAGACAAAGCGCACTTCTTCTTCGTCTTTTCGTCTCGGCTTTTTTTGCTCTACTGACTTAGAACTCCACGCTACTATTACCGATATATATATATTTTTTCAAACATAAAAATTGCTCGTGTGGTGATATATACTACACTACGCTATATAGTTTTTCTCATCGTAAAAAAAAGACTGTTAGATAGTTTATAACCAAGAAAAAAAAAATATATAACAGCTATCAGATCACTTATACATCCACAATTCAAACTTTAACATTTTGTGGTAGGAGGAAAAAAAGCACACACACTCATAATAGCAGCGTGTGTGCTATTATTGCTTTTTACGCACAACAACATCAAGAAAAACGAAACATCTCATAAAAAAACATATACTCTTTTTATTCATCAGGCAAAACCAACCAGAAGAGTCGGACAACCAACAAGATTGTCGGCGTTTGCTCTACAGTTACAATTGCCATATCGCACACACACACGTATATATTTTCAATACATCATGACACAACGACGATGATGATGATCATGAGGCGCTATTAAAAGCTGGTGTGTGTGTACTGCAACTGCAAAGAAAAACGGCTTTGCCATCAACTACACGGGATACCCAAGAGGAAAGCTTGTAAAAATGTGAGTGAATAATAGAAGGAGTGAGAGATGACTGCTGTGTGTCTGTTGTGTGCAAAAATTGTTTCGTCTAGATAGGTTGAAAGTGCTACACACGCTAAAATAAAAAATTGTAGCATACGTACAACTGCTGCTGCTGTTAGAAATGAGTGTGGCGCTTGAAATAATGTGGTTCGACGCTTGTCGCTAGGCAGTGTTTAAAAGCCTGTCGTCCAGAACGCCTCAGTCGTCGTCGGTCTCCGTTGTTGTTGTTGTTGTCAACAATGACATAGGAATGCACATTTGTAACACTTCAACTTATATAAGCAGTCCTGTTATTATCATTGTCAGCGTCAATTTTCTTTTTTTCAGTGCTCATTTATTTTTTTGGTGCTATAATATGTGCTTGTGATAATGTATGAGATAAGGAATCAGACTACAAAAACCGCTGGAGAGAAAGGCTGCTAAAAGCTCACACGTCAGGATAGAGAGAGTTGGTGCTGATTTTGGGGGAATCTGAGCAAAAAGTATTATTCTCGACTTTGTTTCACGCTTACAGTGATGCTGCTGCTGTATGGATTTTAATGAAGGTAAAGTGACTGAGTGGTGTGTGGTTGGAAGATATATAAAAGAGACTTAAATGACAATTAAAACTATCTTTGCGGTTAAAAAAATTTTTGGCAACGATTTGTTGTCCTCTTTCTCTCTCAGGATTTTGTATAAAACAACGCAATGTATAGTAACGACTGTTTATAGTGTTTTTTTTTAAAAAGACAGCATATATATCGACATGGATAATAACATTGATATTAATCATGTATCTCGCTTTTCTTGCCACAGTTTTGAAAACTTATCAGATTTGAAACTCGACCGAGATAATTTTTGGCATAGTTGTCTTTTTACTGTTACACCAAAACGGGATAACTATGTAAACGTAATGTGCAAGTCAAATGAGGAGAAAAGGGAAAGAAAAAGGGAGCACTGTCGTCGTCCTCGTTGGGGACGTTATATACTCCAACAACAAAATTATTATTCGTAACCCTTTATCCAGTCCATGTTATCTAGTTGTTTATTTTCCCAAAAACCCCGTCAGGATGATGATACGAGAAGTCTGTGATTTTCGGATGTTTTAACATTTTTACTCCTTGTTACATCATTCGTCCGCATCATCATCATCATCTTCATCAGTTATTTTATTTTTTTGCAACATAAGCCAGGCCGCCATAAAATACATATGGAGGCTTTAACTACAGTAGATGTCTTTAAACTATAAAGTATTATTTGTACTTAGCACCATCATCCTCGTGTCTAATCTAAGTCTGTATAGAATAAATATTTTCTTTTCGGTGGATTGTGCGAAATCCGCTTAAATGTATCGTTTTAAGTCAGCGAGGACCTTCGTAATTATACTTGTAATTACAGTTGTATGGTTCCACACCTACATATACCACGTTTTCCGGACCAATCATTCCGAAAATAGTGAGGAGACTAATGGAATCCGGTTAGTACAAAAAATATATAAACTTTTATTATTGTCCTTATCCTATTTTCATCATCCATAAAAAAAAAGAATACCTAAATCACATAACATGCATGCATTCCCCACATATATCGGTGTTTTCCCTCATATTATTCGGATTGCCACGATAAGAATAGATTTTTTTTACAGAGAGTTTACGTGTGTGCAAGTTTATTTTGGCTGATTGGTAAAAAAAAATCTCTCACACAGACCAAATTAATGTAACTTGTGTGATGTATTTTTTTGTTCGAGAGATTCATCAGAGAGGTTTGGATAAAGTACAAAAAGTGTGTCTTAGATAAATATTCTTTGTGTATACATTTACACGATTACTTTTTTTTTATAGGAAGAATGCTAAATATAAATTCAATATAAAAAAAAATATGCGTGTTTTGAGGCACCCAGCTCTCTATACACAAGTATGTATACAAAGATTGAATGAATAGTAGAAGCCGACGCGATGATAGATCACATAATACTCAGGATATTAAAGGAAATTGTGCCAATAATAAGAAGCCAAGTTTATCAGGGGCAATTCCTTTCTCTCTCTCTCTCTCCATTCTTATCTTTTTTCTGGTATACTCTCACTTTCTTTTTAGCGTGATGATGGTCGTTCCTCTTATTATTAAGAATTGCTCTTGTAATTTATTTATTATGCTAATCTTGCTTCAAAACCCATTACGACTCATATAACATGATTTACCTTGTTATCATAATAATGTTCGCGTTCCTGCACGAAAAGGAGAAGAAGCTGGTTTTAAAAGAAAAACAACAACAATAATAATGATTATAATAACAGCCTGAGTGATTTGGAATGAATGATAAGAAAATAATAATAACAAAATAACATAATACTAGTTACATGCGGAATTATATACTCGTTATCCTTATGAAGGTAGGAAAAAAAATATTTTTCTATACATTGATACAAGGCACATCTTCATAAAAAATAAACTCTTTACAATAATTTGTAAATCGAATCAGTCCGATTATTTTCTTATAATTAGAGATATGAGTGACGTTTGCTAATGCTTCTGGGATATAATAATGGCGCACCAGACAATGGCCACGTGGGGAAAAAAGGGCACTTTGAAGTAATTCATTGTTCTCTGATGATGGCGTCTGGTTCTCTCGTAACTTGACTTTTTTATGTGACTTCTATTGACTTTGCACTTTTACACCCCTTTAATGGGAGACGGGTGATGAAGTAGTAAAAATAGCTAGTTATAATAGAGAGATGTTTGAATGGAAAAGCACTATAAAAATAGTGATGGGAGAAGTTCGCATAAAAAGGATGACAGGGAGTGAAAAGGAAAAAGAAAATATATGCTGAGTTGATAACATTATTAATAATAAATAATACAAGAGCGCAGACACACAAACACAGGAAGGAAATTAAGTAAAAAAATTACACACGTAGACGATTGAGCTGGTTAAAAGTGGTTTCATGGAGAGTTGCTCGTTGTTTCAGTTTTAATTAATTAATTATGAGCAAATAGTCTCTACAGTTTTCCTTTTCATATTTACACATAAAAAACTGTAATTGCTCTTTAGCTTGATTAACTATTATTATATGCGTTTTAGTCTGAGTGTAAATATATGAGACTATTGACCTAACATTGATGACACTTTTTTTTTATGAAAGTATCCACGAGGATGCGGTTTTTTTGTCAATAAATCATTTATTCTACTTATTTGTGTACTTATCGAATGAACTAGACTGAAAAAAATTGTTTAGTCCTGAATTTCCTTTCTGCGGTTGCAATTATTTTGTATGTTATTTTATATAACGGCTACTTTCACACAAGGTGAAGATATAAAAACATAAATGATCTAAAGCTGCTTACTAAATAATAATGGCTGTTTAACATTCAACTTGAATTTCGTTGAATTTTTTGAAGGCCATTTGCCGTTACGGATACGATCAACGACAATAAAAACCCTTTTGCCAGTGAAAAGTGTTTTGCCATGTCACATTTTTTTTCAATAAACTCCTGCGTCATCCCAAACGTGAGAACTAAAAGGTTTTGCTTCATTTCATGTTCATACATGGTTATAACACTGTCAAATTATTCTTCTGTCCTTGTTATCGTCGTAACTAACCGTTTTACAATTCTGTTTTATATTTTTTCATCGTTCATCCGCGTTTCAGTGTCCAAAAAACAGAGAACAAAGAGACCATGCGCGCATTACTAGACTGATTTCAATAAACCGGATGCAGAGTGCGTGTCAACTCTCTCTGTCTAGTTTTTTTTCTAAAACTTGTCGCAAATTCAATAATAGCAAAGCCGGAGAATGATTATTGTTGTTCGTATTAACTATTATGACTATTATGAGAGGACCGAACCTATGTAAAATATGTTTGATGTTAGGTTACTTACATGACTTATTTTTAAACATGTACACACGTTTTGTCCATTCATTCAGCCAATTATTAAAAGTACTTGCTTTACTACACTCATTAAAAAGATCCGAGAATTTCCCATTTAAAAAGATTCCTATGAAATAAATTAAATACACGCTCGTCACACAAGAGGAGAAGTTGTCGATGACAACATCCGCATATATATTTTTTCCGTGTTACTTGTCATTTTTAGCAGAAGTTTTTAGTCATGTCACATTGTTAAAATATATTTCTGGCCGTGTTGGAACTTGGAACTGACAGAAAATAGGTAAATTATGTTAATAATTTATGAGAAACAATACAACTGCTGGCATGATGATGATGCATAGCATAGCATACAGCATCGGCATAAATGTTTTTAACGACTTTAAATGCATAACCTACTTAAAGTGTGGAGAAATAGATGACAGATAATTTGGTTGAGAGAGCGACGAAAAACATTTTTAAAAAATGTGAAGCGAAACGAGAAGGCTGTAAAACATCATAAAAAAGAGAGATGTTGATGCACTGAGAGTAATAACGTTATTTTTTAAAGGCAATATGGTAATATTGATGTTTGTGTATGATTATTACAGTTTGTTGAAAAGGTATAAAATTTCCTGTAAAAAAAAGCTTATCGAATATCGCTGGAAAAAAAGTAATGAAATATTTTTAATAGTCAAGACACAGGCCACATGTTTAGAGGTGTATTGAATGAGATGAGATGTTATTTTGAGCGTGCTGGCTTTTATCATTGCGGTTAGTAAAAAAAACGCATAACTCACAAAATTATTGGATATATTTTTTTTATACTCTGGTGTATGTGGAATGACAAATTGAGAAAATGGTATTTTGTGATGCGTTATATAATGTTTTATGAGTGTATTTCTGTTTATTTCGAACCGATATTTAATATGCTTTTTTTATTATTGTTGGTTACCACCCATTTTTTTTCCTGTCTAATTATTATTATTTTTTCTGTTGTTGGCTTCTGGCATGCCAAAATGAACAAATGGTGTTAATGACAAATAGAAAGGATCATTTCTTTCTGGTTGGTTGGTTTTAATGTTTGTTTCTATTTTGGACACGTTTTTTATTACAGAGGAAACGAAGTTGAAAGACTGAAGATTTTGGATATTGAGAATGCACTGAAAGGGGGCAATCTGGGGAATGTAGGAAATAATGATGTTGGAAGTGGCGTAAATGGTGGTGGAGGAGGAGAACCGGGTCGACTAGGCACGCCAGCTTTCATCAATTTACGAGAAACCAATTCCCTGACACCAGAAGAGATTGAAGTAATATCCAAAGAGATTACAACACTCAATTCCGAACAGGTAATTAATTTGCTCTCCGTTTTATATGCAGTCGTTAAATTAAAATTGACTTTATTTTAAATGGCCATATCTGGTTTTTTTATGAATTGGTTAACCACATAGGAAATAAATAAAATGACATGTGGAGTTAATTTACGATAATTGGAGTTTTATTTGGTTTTTTATATGTTTTGCAGAAAATATACAATCTAGACAAATTCGGACCTGTCAACCAAAATACCTACGTGCTAGTAATCCAGGTTCACTCGAGGGTGGAGTATCTAAGTCTTTTAGTGGATAGTTTGTCGAGAATGCAAAATATTGAAAACTCGTTGGTAATCTTCTCCCATGATCTGTACCTGCCTGGACTGAATGAAGCCATCCGAAACATAGATTTCGCCCGAATTATGCAGATTTTCTACCCACACTCCATACAGCTCAATCCAAAAAGATTTCCTGGTCAAAGTCCGGACGACTGTCCACGTGATATTTCACCAACAAAGTAAATGTCCCCTTTTTCCAGTTACCTTTATATTATTTTTGCTAATTTACCAGAATTAAAACTGGTAGTAACCAGTTAATGTTTTCATACTTTTTTGAGCGAATCTACATGATGAGTATGCAAAAATTTATCTATGAAAAAAAAACATCACATGAAATTGATGAAATTCACTTGAAAAATCATTTATTTTAATGTGCAGCAGCACACACTATGACCCGAGTAAAAGACATTAACATTATGCACTAAAAGAGTTAATTAACAAGTGTGATTATTTATTTATTTGATTTTGCAGAGCAAAAGAGATCAGTTTTGTGTTTGGTAAATTGGACGTGCTTCAAAATTACACTGGTGAGTATCAAATTTTTTTAGAGAGAGAAGCAAAAATAAATCGATAAGGAAATCTGTAATCTGGTCTGGTTCGGTGAACCTTTTCCAATGAATATCAAGTTTCTTCGTATTTGCCCACAAATGTTGTTGCATTTTCAACAAACACTCTCTCCACTTACTTGGAAATCATTTCATTTCACAAAAAAATGTATACCAAATGTACAGCTGCATTTACTGCATATATCACCAATTTTCCATTAAATTATTCTATAAATAAATTTGTAGGTGTAATCGCTTTCCTCGAAGAGGACCACTACGTAACGCCCGACTTTTTATGGATGCTTAATCTAATGGAGACAGCAATGATCAGAAATCTTTGTCACGGATGTAATCTATTGTCACTAGGAACATATTTAAAAACTTGGAATATTCGCTCATCTAATTCAAGGGTAAGTTTTTGCATGCTTGCTTGACTTGCTAAAAATATCTTACATAAATTATACATAAATGAAGTATTAACGACCCACCAGCTATTCGAAGGCATATTATATTTGCCTACTCAAATATATATATTTTTTATTGAAACCGCAAAAAACAACGACAAATAAAGCCATTTGGCCATAAATCACAAAAAAATGACTAATACTCTTACTTTTCAACTAAATCCCACTCTTAATTAATCCAACTTATCATTAAAAAAATATGGGAGTCATCAGTTTGCCTTTCTCTCTCTCTCTCTCTTTCATCTTACAGTTAGGTAGTCATTTAACCGTAAACCAGCTTATTATATATCTTTATCAAAATAAAATTAACATTCGGGTAGCATATATTTTCTCTCTAATCTAACGTTGTATGAATGTTGCTGCATTCTTTCATTGAACGAAGAATGTCTCTGTCTGAATGTGTTTTGTAGCTGCCGTTGCTCCTGAGGCCAATATCGTACTTGTATCCTAAACAAATGGTTACCAACTGGGTGAAATCTAATGCAGCTCAGGTCATGTCTATCAAAATCACTAACAATGAAATTATTTTTACTACCCCGTGTGCTTGTACTATATATATTGACAAACATAAAAAAACCGCTAAAAAATAATATACCTGTATAAAAATTTTTTTTATTACTACCTGCATTATTTTTTCTCATCCCCTTTTACATCTACCCACATTTCCAATTTTGGTTTTTTAATTACATTTATTTTGATTTGAGGACAAGCTTTGTTTGACATTTGTGTGTGATTTATACACACACACACATTCCGTTATATAACCGTTGAAGTCGTTGTGAGATTGTAGTTATATTTATAGCAGTACTTACAGACATTCCCATAATAACTTGCACTGTAAAACTAATAGTAAAAAATGAGGACATCATCTTCACAATTTAGATTTACACCAGAACGATAACTAAAACAAGTATTTTTAGTAATTTTTCGTCTTAACTAATATCAGCATTTAGAATATTTGTTCCACTTATAATCACAAGTCCACCCACTTGTTGTTACTAAACACTATAATATAACCTCTCTGGACTTTATGAGGCATGAACAAAAAATTAATATATTCTCTCACCCATTTTTCGGTCACGATGTGTCATAGAAATTTTACGGTCTTTTTTAGGCAAGATACACACATTAATTGTTGAAATTTACACAATGTTGTTGTAAAACACAATATTTTATGAAAGGAGCGCAAAGGTACTTGGAAATCAGATTACTCAAAAAAATAGTCTCAAAGTATTTTTTTTGTTAAATAATTATCCTCTGCTTGTGGTGTATTTATATATGTACCTAATATAATGTGAACAGCAATTAAAAATATATGATCATTATATATACATTCAATCTTCAACCTTGTATAAAATATATTTATTATTATATGTATCGTTTTGTGTAGAATTGACTTCATTTTTCATGACAAAGATGTTTGCTTAAATACTTTCATTTTTATGGATATATCACACCTTTTCCTGGAAAAAATGATTGTCATAATAGGAGAAATACAATAGAAAAATAAAGTATGCTAAAATAAATGATTGTTTTGTCTTATATTTTTTACAGGCTGTAGTAACAAACTGGATCTCTTCCAAGCACAATATGGCCATATCTTTTAATAAGACTTTGTGGTTGAAGCTGAAAAAATGCGCACCGACATTTTGCGAGTATGATGATTACAACTGGGATTGGAGTTTGTTGCAGGTGTCGTACACCTGCTTGAAGGCACAGTTGGATGTACTGTACGCCAAAAGTCCGCGGATATTTCACATTGGAGACTGGTAAGAAGAAAAATTTTCTCTACAAATTGCGTTAAATTACTGGAAAAACGGTTAATAATTGGTTGTTTGTTTGTTTTTGTAGTGGGGTTCACCACAAGCGGAAAACCTGTGATCCAAAGAAAGCCACCCAAGCTATAGAGAAGGGCATCAAGCAGTATAATTCCTTATTGTTCCCAGACGTTCTCACGGTGGAACTGCGACGTGGAAAGAAAATGAGATTGAAAAAAGGAAATGGGGGATGGGGAGATCCTCGGGATAAAAAGTTATGCATGTCCTTTGTAGACCGATAAACATCGAGTCTGACGTTTATCTATGGAAAAAAATGTTTTTCAATCTCAATTTAAGTATATAATATACTACATAATAAGCCAACTTGAAGTTTTATGAACACTACTACTACTACAAGTAATGAATATATAGCGTTGTATTGTTAAAAGAATATTTGGAATATATATAACAAACAATCGAACTGAATATATTTTTTATTGCGAATGTTATATAAGATGTAATGATACAAAACTGAACTTAATGCTATCGCGCTTTTACAAACTTTTACATACAACGGACAAAAAAAAGAATATTGTTACTATTGTGGGCTTACAGATTTCTAATTATGCATAATATTTTGGTACTTGCAAAATCCTAGTTGGCTATATAATATATATATGTATGTTAGAATGCACCGAAACATTTATTATGTGTGTTAAAAAAAGATATATATATATATAAATTATATATATGTTAGATTCGCAGTGTAAAAAAATATTAATATGCACAAGAACAAGAAGGGTGGAATTTTCCAACATAATAGCCGTCAACAGGAATAAATGGGTATATAAATATATATTATGTATTGTCAACAATCCACGGTTTTTTTTAAAACATTTGTGGATTGTCCTTATTTTGTACAATTGTTGAGATTCATTTTTGAAATTTAAAACTGTAGCAGTCCTTCCGTATAGTGAAATATACCACAGGTAAAAATGTAGGTATATGTACCGTACACTTTTTTCAGTCATAGACGTGCTAACAGAAAAAAAATTCTACCTCCTACATATATACAACTGTGATTAGATAAGCATTTAAAATGGAGATAAATGCTTGCAGCAGAGAGATGTTTAACAAAATAAATATTATTATTAAAGTCGTCTTAAACAGTTTATTGATTTGGCATTGCATTTTTTCCTGGTAAAAGCATTTCGCATTTCTTGATAATCGCATATAAAACGTGTAATGTGTGCAAATACATTTGACGATTTTTTACGCATCACAAAAACTATAAAACAAAAGGTGATGACGAGAGAAAGTTTAGTGAAACAAGAGAGGTAAGACCGTAGTCACGACAGCGTGTTACTGTACAGGATGTCCTTAACCGAAAACGACATCGTCAGTGACGATTCGTAACGCATATTCCCATGCAATTTTTCATAATTAGTTTAAAAAATCGGCATTTCGTCGTCGTTGCATTTACATTGGCATTATAGCATCAAAGGTCACTCGAAGCAGGGTTTATCATTCCGAATGTAATGTTCCAGAAATATTGTTCGGATTTCCATGTGATATACTTTTTAAATATCACTATTTAATTGAACTTTTGTTATGCAAAGTTGTAGTTGGCTTTTAGTTAGTGCACGTAAATGGATGGTTTATTATGGAAAATGAAATACATATGATTTAAATGATGAACTTGAGGATGTTGCCATAACGAAAGCGGAATGGAACAAAATATTTTCTCTATAAAAGCGGAAGTGATACATTTTCCATTTTCCCATATTCGTATTATATATGTAGATGTAGCTAATTATCAGAGAAGTTTGCAAAATAAGTATAATTATGGCGTAGTAGAGTACTGGAAATTAATAATGAAGATTTCATAATGCACATCTTTCATTCCATTTCCCGGAAACTGTCCTTAATTAATGCAAACATGTAAAATTGTAAGCTTTATTTTATTCAATTGCTTCCGGTGATAGAATTTAGGTCAAAAGGTCAATAAATAATTTCAAAGTTTATGAATAATCATGGACTTCCTGTGTTAATTTGTTTATTGGAGAGCATTTGAATTCTTTATCTTTCTTTCAATCATCATATTCAGAATTGATAACTGGTCGTAAATTATACAATTTCAAATGCCTAAAAAATTTACGGCAAAATAGGGGTTACGAAACATTTAAACTAGGGGTAAAATATGAACATTTTATCAATTTATTCCGTAAAATGATTTGCAAACTAATGAGGATAAAAGGGGAAAGTCAAAACGAGGAAATGCTCGTCCTTTGTTGCGCATGGCGTCCTTCACTTGGAAGACTTACAATTAGTTACACATGTACCCATAGTATGGGTCCCATACTCATGCCATGAGGTTTATCATAATTTTCTCTGCATTGTTCGAAAAATAAAACATTATTTCAATGGTTCATGCGTTTGAAAATGTTTCCTGTAAAAATAAAATCGGAATGAAGCAAATTATTTTCCCAATAATAGCGGAAGTGTTGCTTTCAAATGTATGTAAATGTAATTAATAATCGGAGAAGTATGCAAAATAGGTATAATGGTTGTACTTGAATAATGGAAAGTGAAAAATAATGAAGATCTTTGTAATGCACACCTTTAATCTTACTTTCAGGGAATGCAATCCGTAGTTGATGCAAATATATGTAAAATTGGAAACTTTATTCAAATGCTTCCGGTGATAGAATTGAGGTCAAAAGTTCAATAAATAATTATAAAGTTTATGAATAATTATCCACTTCCGGTTTGGAGAGGGGCTATAAAAGGACAGGCGACATAAGGCCTCGGTATTCAGAAGTTAGTCAGAGTTTCATGAGATAACACCTTCTCCCAAAACCTGACTTGTCTTGCCTTGCAGTGCACTGGGTTGCCGTTAAAGATCGTTTGGCAGTTTTGCTCAGTATTTCGTTGCAAAGTCTATTCCATCCTCTGTAACATCAAGTCTTCAGTGGTTTTGTCTCATAATCGGGACAGAGTTTCAGTTAACGATCATGTCGTTCATGGAGCAAATGAAGAGATTTCCATTCAGTTGGATTTGCAAAGGGGGACGAATCAAGTTGGGCTACAACGAATTCCTCGTCATGTGTCCATACGACAAAAGTCATCAAGTTCTGTAAGAATCTACACATTTTTATCACTGTATAAAGTTATAACCTTAATGTTGCAAACTAAAACAACCAATTTCATAATTTTCATTTTGTAATTTTCAGTAACCACAAGTATGGCTCTCACTTGTCCAAGTGCCGGGGTAATTATGAACGAGAGAAGGCGGCCAAAGGAGAAGACGCTGTGAAGGTCTGCTGCAGGTTCAACTTGAACCACACGATGTATCCTCCGGAACGCCAGTACCATGAGCACAATTGTGACGATAGGTTGGAACGCGTCCCATGGCCCATGTCAGATACAAGTTACGAGAATGGGAAACCTGTAGAGTCGAGCACTGAGAAGACGGACCAAAGTGTGGCACCTGCTGAACTAGAAGCTGAAACTGGTGCGGTTGGAGGTGAAGATGATGGAAGCATGTCGTTCGATGCAGCCGTTGAGGCAACGTCCACTTTGCACATGGATATTGATGTACCGATTGACGAGGCTAAGGAAGGTGAGTAAATTGTATTCTTTTACATAAAATATTCCTTTATAAATTGTTCAATATATGTATATAATGTCGTTGTCTAACCAAATTACTTTTGTTGCCTTTCCAGGAACGGTTCCCGTGAAAAAGCTTCCAATGAGCCAGTGGCAAGGACTTCCACATGCCATTTCGCAGACAATGGACCCCAAATGTTTTGGGTACATTCACCGAAAAGTACGTCCTCACAGGCGATATCGCATTCCAAAGGTTACAATCCCGTTTCCACATGCTCCTTCCACTGTCAAGCCCGAGGATGATGATGACGAGGACTGGAATTTGCCCTCGACCTACGATGGTCCGAAGTTTGACTGGTGGCAGCATCAACACAATTTGAGGGGACCAAGCCGAATGTAAGCAGTGTAATTTATATGAATTTGTTAAATTACGAATATAACTTTGTCATCATATTTTAATTGTTTAAACCTTTTGTTCAACAGCTATCCACCAGGTTTATCCAAGGCTCAGCGGAGGCAGTTTGACATCGACAATACCAACCGCCTGAAATATGAAGAGGGCATCTTTGTTGAGGACACGGAGGTGGAGGAAGAAAAGAAGCAGAAGAAAGAGAAAGCAGCGGCTGCAGTTCCACGTTTAGGAAACACTCCACCTCAGTAGAAAACCAGTACAAGCAGTTATTTTGGAAGAGTTACAAGAAATAATGAAATCACTTTTGCAATTCTCTCGTTAATTTTCAATATTTAGTATAATGTTTTATATGAATTAATTTTTAAAATGCTACTGGATGGTTTTTATTTCGTTATACTTTTTTTAAATTTGGCACTCTAGAATTTTTCAATATAGTTGAGTATAGATAATGAATTTTTCAAGTTAATGAACCTTTTTATTATTTTCCGATTAATTATAACCGACGTTTTAGTAGAATAGATGATTTTTAACCGAGAATATGAATTACAATAAACTTGACATTAGCAATCACTAACAACATATCATCATTGTCTCATCCACAATTATTTTTAAAAACCCACTTGTTATTCATTACTCTTCATTCATACATTAAACCCGCATAATTATCAAGATTATCATCGCACAGGCGCCGGCCATCTTGTTGAATGAGTTCCAACATTCATTTCTTTGTTCATTGCATACAACATAATACATGTTTTCTTCAATCAAAAAAATTGTAATTCAAGTCATCGCATAAATAATTATCTCATCCATCTCACATTATCCATCCCTCATTCAATCCATTTTTGCACATTTCACCTTAATCATGGCTTTAATGCATTCTCTAACGTGAGGAGTATTTCTCCAAACGGTGAGATTTTTTTGGGGCTTCGTTCCGAAAACCGAACTGAATTCCCAACACCGTTCCTTTAGATTAATACATGGACAGGATGAGAAAAGAGAAGAACAAGTGCAGTGAAATCTGTTGAGAAACGAGAGAGAGCTTTTTTTACTCAAGAACAAGTGTATTCACACGCCGGCTTCTTGTGCCGTGCTCATACAACTTGAAAGTCTGGAATGCATTCAAGTGTAAGTTTTGCTCTGTTTGGCTCTTCATTCTTCATTTTGTCTGCTTCTCATCTCATCTGACAAAACTGTTTCTGTGAATTTAGTCAAAGTGTCTGATAAGACTGTATGGTAAGTGCTAATTGGTTCGGGTAATCATTATAATATTTTTATAGTAATTTTTAAAGTTTAATTAAGCAAATAATAAATTATAAGGGTTGGAATTTAATTAAATATTTAATTAATGTGGATTGGGCTAATTGTTGATTTTTTTAGAGTTAAAGATGGATATCACTGATACCAGCATCCAATCGGGTGATGACTCAGACCTGGAAGTCGTTTCCATAATAGGAACAATCAAAGGATATGATGGAACAAACGGACGTGTTTCACGAGACGAGGAGGAAGCAGAATCTGGAGAAGATATCGTACCCAACTACGATATAGACAGTGACGCGGAAGAAAACTCTTCAGAGTGTGGCACTCCATTGCAGGAAGGAAGCCTTGGCGGACAACAATCAACGTTCCCATTCGTCCAAGACACTCATCTTTGGAAAGTTGGAGGAGTGGGGGATACGTCGCAACAAGTTGAAGATGGGAAGATGATTTATGATCTTGACGGGGGACATTTGGAGGAGAACTCAGGAGTTAATACCAGTTGTGGAGGG